>JAHWFP010063042.1:0-16494 GCA_023313725.1 Lithobius niger
GGGGGGGGGGGTACCCGAACTTGATTGTTTCCAAGATGAATGCATCGTCCGTAATCACCTCCCAGTCGCTGAGGTGTTTCGCCAGTCTCCCCCCCACCTGACAGTGAATGGGGAGAGACTGCCCGGGGTGGGCGTCAAGGTTTGCTGTTGGCTCTCCTCCCTCTTCCTCGGGATGCGCCTCTACCTCTCTGTTGTCCTCTGCCTCTATGTTGACCGGGATTGTCCCGAAATGGCTGCAGGTCCGTTCTCCTCTCTCCTCTCCCAAATCCCCTCCCCTTACCAACTTGGGGGTAGTGCTGGTAGTTGGGAAAAATCCTGCTTGAAGGCCTGGTCCTAATCCCGACTCCCTCTGGCACCCGAGGTCCCCGCGTGAGGTGGTCTGGTCTTCTCTTTCAGTTCTGGGGCTAGTTGAAGGAGTTTTCCTCCGAACACCTCCGTCGACCCGTGTATTGGCGTCAACCTTAACTGGCCGGCAACGTTCGTGGGGATGTTTGACGCAGTTTCGAGCAGCGCATCCCTCTTCCGAAAAACCGAGTTTAAAAGGAGCCGCGACGACCAGTTCAGGCTGTCCCGTTGAAACGACGAGGCCCGTTTCATCATGTGGAGGCACTCCTTTACAGTTGATTTTCCCTGAGAGAGGGTACTTCAGCCACGAGGCTCTTGAGAGCTGCCGTAGATGCGGAGTAGGCTAGTTCCGCATGCGAATTAGCGCGAATGCTGCAACGTAGTAGTATCTCATCCTCGTCGAATTGCTGCATTGGTGTGCGGATGAACTGTGGGGTCCGGATGGTAGAGTCCAACTCAAGGTTAATTTTCTCTGGGAAGTACTCCGCCTCAGGGAAGGTAGAATACCGCTTCTTGGATGGGGCACCTTTTCCCATTGATCTGAAGAAAAATTTCGTCATAGCCGGTTCGTGGGGAGGAAGAGGCTTCGAAATCGAAATTGGCTGTCCACTCTTCCGCGTGAGAGATTCCGCGTTGAGTAACTGGCGGAACCCAACCGCCGACTGAGGAAGGTGAAGGGGTGGGTCCTTGGTCGCCCCCGAATTCGCGAGCGTTTCGAGAGGCGGGTCGTCCAGATTAAGTTCCACTGGGGTCGCTTCCTTGCAGAACCTGGTCTCCTTAAGGTGTTTGAACACGAAACCAGCAAACTGTTTCCAATGGATGAGTCCAGGTCCTTCCTCGAAGGGGTCGTCGTTGTCGGCCGATTTCGGAGTGGAGGGGGGGGGGGCGTGATGCGACCGATTCCTGCCACTGTTTTTCTTGATCACGTTGTTCATCCCCAAAGCTTCTCTCTTCCATGAACACGTTATCCTCATTGAACACCACCTTCTTCCGTTTTGCCTCCGGCGACAGGGAACCACGATCGCATTCCCGTTTGCGTGTAGCAGAGTTACTCCTAGCAAGGTGGTCTTGGTAGTAGAACTGGTTATCCTCATAATCGTCTTCCCCTTCTTCCTCATAAAAATCCTGTTCCCTGACAAGTGGAAGAACCGCTCTAACCAGTGAAAAATGGTGATCTGTGGATGTTCGGGGATGTCCGAGGAAGTCCAGGGATATCCGGCGATGTCCGGAGATGCCTGGTGAAAAATCGCGAACAGGCGAACTGCGATCCTTTTCGCTGTACATAGGTTGACGTCGGGTTGGTAGATGTTCGCGAGGTCCCTGATCAGCACGAACTGCATGTGAGCTGCGATCCACCCGTGAACTGCGATCGATGTGCGGTCTGCGATCGCCGTGCGAACTGCGATCGCCGTGCGGACTGCGATCCCTAGAATAACTGCGATCCGCCAAACTGGTTTCAGTTCTACGTGGGCTGCGATCGTGATCGCTGCGAACTGGCGAACCGTGTAGATAGCTCGCCTTGCTGAGTACGGGATCCACCGTGTCAGAACCTAAATCCACACTACACGCCCTCCCGTTGACCCTTTTCTCGGGCGCGGGCAGGGCCTTTTTTGACCCGTGCCGATTATCCTCACGTTGGCCTTCCCTTTTCTCGGGGGCTGAACGTGTTTCCTTCATTTTTGGCACATTTTTATCCTGTCCGCTAACCCTTTTCTCGGGCGCTGACGGATTGGTCAAATTTTTGGGATTGCTATTATCGTGTCCGCTAGCCCTTTTCTCGGGTGCTGACAGATCGCCCTGAGCTTTTCCACCACTCACTTGTCCACTGTTCTTTTTAACAGTCGTGCTCTTAGAATGTTTACCTTCCCCCTTTTCCTTTCGTGAGATTGAGACTGCACTGTGGCGGGCTGGACTGTCCCTTGAACTAGCCTCCGTCTTTCCGTCGCGCGGCCTCGGCTTACTCTGTAGCGCACTGCCCGGCGAACCACCCGTCCGAATCGCCGGAGAACCCTTCGTTTTGATCGCCGGCGAACCCTTTGTCTCGTGCTCCTCCAGACATTTGAGAAGGATTGCAGTCGATCCCTCTACGTGAACTGATAAGTCACTGTTCAAGAGTACATTCTGCTCACCATATTCCTTAATGGGTGCGTCCGACATTGGTTCCGAAATCACACAAGACTCAGTGTGGGAAGTCATTGCAGCACTGGCACCAAAACTGTTGCTTGAAAAACCTTGCTGGGCTATCAACGCGTTCACCGTCGACACTAGTCCCGCGATGGATCCCAATACCTCACCTCGAAACTCCCCAATTTTCGTGTCCACGTGAGATAGCACCGTAGTGCTCACTTTATGTATAACTTTGTCCTCCATATCGGCCGTCCGATCAGAAACGATCGATTTAGCCGTGTCACGGGCCGCCGTCACCATAGCCCCCAACGAACCCTGCGGGTAAACAGATTTTTCACCGAGTGGAAAACCGTCAAATTCCGATGACGAATCGGTTGCACTAACTACTAATTCTTCAACGAAGATCGGCGCCTGAGGGTCCTTGGCCATTTCAGCTAGTCTCCGATCGAGGGAAAAATGTTCTTTCTTTTGCCTTTTCTTTACTTGTTCAAGTTTCTGATCGGATCGTCTCCACGTCCACAGAATGCGCTTCACGGAGTTTGGGTTGTGAGCTTCGCAAATATTGCATTTTTCGTTACTAAAATCACAAATCCTACACCTCCTGCATAAAGGAGATCTAAAGGTGTTTTCTGGTGCGTGCACGAAGCAAAATCACCATCCTTAAGTAGTTCGTCAATTCTAGCAAGTTCGTCCTCACTATTATAGTCGGCCATTTTCTTTGTAGGGAAAAACGCACGACTTCACTCGTGCGTGCTCAAAAACGAATGGGGTTTTCCTCACGAGGCAGGCGGCTGCAGCGCCAGCGCTGATAGCGCGCCTAGCGGGAAAAGAGGGCAACTGACGTTGAAATTCATAAATTCAGGATTTATGGGTGGTTGAGCATGGGAAAAGCAAAATTAAACGAATTTAGCATGTAGACTGGAGGTAAGTATTTTGCAGATAGTAAGAAACTATCAGTCTACCCCTGGGAGAAAAAGGATAGCCCTGTTTAGAAGGTTGTTGCGTTTTTATCCACAAACCTCCTAGTGTACTATTTTATGTAAACAAGTTGTTTGGTAACCTTAAACCATTCTAGTGGTATTAGTTACTGTTAAATAGAGCCGGTGTTCTATCACGTGTTCACAGAATATTCTCTTCTAAAAGTTATCGCAACCTAGGTTGAGGGTGGACGGCGAGGTGTTTTCGGTAGTTTCACAGCTAAAAAAAATCTACTATTTGACATAATCCGGACTCGTGAGAACGATTAAGTGGCGGGACGCCTCATTTGACAGTATTCTTTTACAACAAAATTAACTTTGTAATTTCTAGTGTGTTTCTTGATATTTGTAAATTTTGCCCCACTCTCTAAATACTTGTAAGATTTTCCTGCACAGACGCAGCGCGGACAGTATTTAAGTTAGTGGTTGCAAAAACTGTGTTCTTTATTTATGTAATTTTAACTTTGCTTCAAAATTAATTAAGCCACAAAAACGTTAGTCCCCCCCAAAATTATAAAAGGGCGATTTTAATTTTTGCAAAACCAGTGTTCTTTTTAAACTTTGTAAAATGATCCTGGGATAGGACTAAGTATCCCCTGGAGGTGTATTTCCTCAAACTGGAGATGTATTTCTCAACCAGAAGCAGTTATACAGTGTATTTTTGCAATTTAGATTACAGTGCTTGGCAGTTCAAGTTATTGGCATATCTTGTGTGCACTAACCTTTCTGTTTTAGCTTCTATTGTGGAGTTCAACAGAAACCCCAAATAGAATCTCCTTGGTGGGGAGCTGTAAAGAAGGTCCGTTCTTCACTAGATTTGAGAGGAGACCTCGCCTCAAACCATCAAAAACCTGAGGGTAAAACTTCGTTTGCGGCAACGAACACTTTTTTTTTCTCGGCACCTTGGCCGTGAAAAACCCCGAATTTCAAACACCTGTATCTTCCAAGAAAATGGACCAATCCGTCTCATCTAAACAGCTCTTAATAGCCACGAACTATATCTGTTTTCCCCCGCAAACAGAACACGAAAATTCCTTCTAGAACTTTCACAGCATCCCTAAGAAAAATGCACGAAACTGATGCCGTAAAATCACCGTAGCGCACGAGACGCCATTTTCGCCACTTGTATAAATTTGTATTTGCTTTTATTTTTACTTAGGCATAAAGCCGAAAACATTAGTTTAGTGTTTTAGAGGGAGGAGCTTCCTCTACGAAGGTACTTAACCTCCCTACGTACAAACCAAACCTCCCTACGTACAACCTCCCAAAGTACAGATACTTTGTTTTGATATTTCTTAAGTTTATTTACGGTGACGATCTTGAATACTTTTGAGAAATTTCCAACTGCCAAAACCAATTATCTGCAAGCTGCAAATAATAATTGAAACTATTTAAATGCGTTTTAGCATTCGCTGGTAACCTTAACTTTTATTTTATAATAATCTTTTAACGTAATCTTTTGCCATCCCAACTACCGGAGCTTAGGCAACATTTTTATTTACGTATTTTCCCGGACACGTCTTTTCTGTTTGTACTTAGTTGCTCCTAGCAAAACCGACTTCGCAACCAATTTCCCAAAGTAAACCTGGCTCCCCAATGTTAATAATCGAATTTATTGAGATCATTCCTTCAATAGTCGCGATGCTTAACATCGTGGTCAAATAAGAAAACCATCCGTAGTAATTAAAGGCCTTATTCACGTTCCAAACAATGAGTTTAACTCTACCGGCCTCTCTTTGTCACGCAGTCCATAGTTATTCCTTCAAACGGCGCCAAGAGAAAAATCCTTTGCGTTGCCGACTTTTCTATTGTTCTCAAGGCCCTCAGCCAATCAGACCTCCGTAGCTATCCTCGGCGTCCGCGCCAACTTCCGGTACGTAGCATAAAAAGCCCCCGCTCCTCTCAATCGGTAACACACGCTCAGCAGATCTCAAAGCCAGAGGTGACTACGCCAGTCGGTATAGGAGATGTCCCGTCCGAATGTTGCCATGCCGGGCAAAGGTAGTTGGTTCGTATAACTAGTATTAGCTTAGAAAGTTTAACTTTTGGAAACCCCATTCGAAATTTATAGTTCTAAACTTAATGACTAACCTTAAGCTTTGAGAATTTATGGAGGTGGTACCATGATCGGCATTAATGACCCCCCACCCCCATAACGTCAGGGTTCACGGTCCCTTTCTAAAAACCAGCTTTTTTTCTGTGTTTTTAGTATGAATTTACTCAAACACTAAATAGATCACTTAAACCAATTAGGTTTGCAGAAGCAGTGACTTCGATGGCTAGTTGCCCAAACTCATGTAAGTGTTTTCGTTGATTGGCAGAGTTTTTGTTAACTTAAAGTGACAAATTCTAAATGGCAGATTTGATTCTAAGTCGCACTTAGGAAACATAGTCTGGTAGTATTTTGTGTAATTCCCGCGGTTTGCACTTAATAACAGGTTCTTGCGAGTTCCTGGCAGAACTTTTTCTTGTCGAAATTGTTATTCTTTGCACATAACATGTAAAGGTTGAAACTGAATTTAATGTAAATTCTTGTCAGATTTAATGTAAATCTCGTGTTGCTTTAATTTAAAAGCTTTCTTGTTGATGCTAGTTGAAATGTAAATACTTGCTTTTTATATTTGCCTGTCATTTAATAAACCAAGAGTTTGTGAAACGTCAGTTGTTTACTAGTACGATTAATTGCTAGACTTACTTAAGAAAACCACTTATTGCTTAAAGTCAGGACTGCGATTAACTACCCACCTGGTGGCAGCGAATACCCCCTTTAAAGTTGACTAGTTAGCCTACAGTTAGGACCAATGACTCTCTGTTACCCATACTGGGCCAGTAGTACATGTGTGCTGTTTCCTGAAAAGTAAAAACCGCCACCGCAACTAGTAATTTAGAGGACAAAACCACATGGATGTCGGCGAGGCTACAAGCACCTAGAGGATCGTAGCTTCGGCCGCTACAATGGTTCAGTTTACATGATGGAATACAGAATGCTCGCCCTAGTTTAATGAGATGGGTATGAAATTAATGAAAATTTGGGGGACGTGACTTAAGCTGGGAGGACTGGGGAGAAGAGAAAGTTGGGGGAAATAATTCTAATTGATATTTACCGAAATGTTGCAGGACGACAAACCATCGGTTGCATGACAGGTTGAATTGGAGGATTGGAATGGGAATATTTACATTGGGCCTCGAGCAGTACAATTCGTCGCCAAGGCAATGCATGGCTCTTACATTGTTAACATTGGAAGATCTTTATAGTGACAATTAACTGTTGTTTGACAATTACAACGTTATCGTGGAGGAAGAGCAAATTGTTGGACACAATCTCGGGCGCAAGGCTGATTGCGGTAGTGATGTTGGCCAATAATGTCTCGACACCAAAATGGTCGCTACATCAGGTAGAACTAGTATAATCGGACGCCTCCCTCTTGTTGTTTTTTGTTTGTTTGGTGGATATCTTCTTGAGGGAGCGGAGAAAAAATGAAAAAGAGGGGAAAAGTCCTGGTGTAGAAGGTATGTTATAGTTGCAGTACTGCCTCCATCCATGGTGGAAGAGGACGTAGGACATCTTATATCCTCTTGAGAAGGTGAGGTGACTTGTCAAACAGAAGAGTGAGAGTGCTTACAGAAACTCCCGAAATCCTAGGGCTATGCCTGTGATCGTAGTGTGTCATGAGGAGCACGGTAGGAAACGGAGGCGGAGGGATCACCACTGGCGGAGGAGCATCCGCATAGGAAGGCGGAGGACGCAAATGGATGTTCATATGTTGGAGAGCAGGTACGGCCAGAGGGCTGTGCAATAGGATGCGCAGATGGAGGTGGTGCGGAGGGATAGCATACCCTTCCCAATGAAACAACAGTATGCAATGCCGGAGGGAGAGATGGTGAAAGCCAATACGAGGCAGTGAACCGATTCTCATTAAGTAGAATGTGCGGAGGCAACGTGCAATGGGGAGGAGACCAAGGACGAGGAACGTTGCTAACCTGAATCGATCCGCTTTCCGCCCAAATGCAAGAAAGATGAGAACCGACGTGATCATCGCAAAATCGTGTGTTTCAGTCGTCTTGAAAGTGTTATTCCTCTCATCTTCATGGTCGTGGGCAGAAGAGCAGAATGTGGATGACGAGCGGAGGCAAAGAATCCAGTGGCGATGTGTTGTGTGGGAAATGGTAAGGTGAGTCATGCAGATTCGTGGCTGCGGCCTAGAGCCACTCCGCAGAGGAAGAGTGTGGAGTTGAAGAGCGTGCGCATAGACCGATTCATGGCGTGGTAAGTAGTGAAGCAGCTTCTTCGGAACACCTGGTTGATGAGGAGAGCTAGCCGGCGAGTGTCATTCGTAGGAGGGTCGCTTTAGAACCTTTCATAAAGTGTATTGGCGTAGCACCAAGGACGTCCGATTAGGATGCAGCTCGGAGGCTTAGTCGGAGGACACGGCCATTGTCGCGGATCACAAAACCGGGAACCATTACTCGAAGGAGGTAAAGAGCGGAACTGAGGTTTACCATTATGGTTGCTGTCAGGAATTCTGATGGAGGATAGGTGTCAAATTGTGTGGGTTGGCTGTACCATTGCCTATAGGGTGGAAGAAGCAATTCCAACGCCCTGCGCAAGGCGGAGGACGACCTTTACCTTACTCAAGATGCGAACCATTCCTGAGGAGCACACTTCCTTTGCGGAGGAGAGGTGCTGTAAATGTCGGGGTGTTGTTGATTGTCCCAACAGCGGAGGCTGAACGGGCAGCCGGTCACGGAGACCAAAATTAAAACCTGTAGCGAGGCTTCTGATTTGGATACTGAGTTGTTGGTGGAGGGACCATCCGTGGATGAGGAGGCTAGTATGCCCGAGGAAGCTAATTCGGAGGGCGGAATGATCAACCGTGAAGTTGGAACACAGGAGCCGGGCAGGGACGTATCATGTTGCGTCGGTAAGTCCTGAAGAAAAAAATGAGACGAGAGATATTCCGGAGGAATGGTGGAAGGGGTCAGTGGATTCAGTGGAGTGGAGAAGAACCATCCTCCACTGTAGGAACGGATGGAGGTCTCAGTAGTCCAGAAACGGTGGAGGGCTGGAATGACCATCAAAGATGGAGCGGAGGGAGTCCTCTGTGGAAGGGTGGCGTGTGGAACAGGAATAGCGTGACGTAAGTCGAGGCACGGGGATTGGTCCTGTTGGAGGGCAGGGCGTAGTACAGCTGCACTGGGTGAAGGCAGAGAAAAGATCAGGGGGCTGTATGGCCGAAGGTCGTAATAAAAGGAACGGAGGGCTGCGCAGTAGGATGCGCAGATGGCGGCGTTGCGGAGGCATAGATGTAAGCAACAGCATGCAATGCTGAAGAGAAAGGAAGTCGAAAGGTGACATGACAGTGGTCTACAGGTTCGTTGGGTAACAGAACGTTCGGCTAAAAAGTGTGGAGAGGAATGTGAGGATAGGCAGAATGGAGGTAATCGAAGACTGTCGGAGGAGGCTAACCCGGTTGCTACTGTTCGCGCCCTGAAGTGAAGTCTGAGACAGGCATTCCTCAGTGAGACAGAGCGTGGTGGAAAGGGACCGTAGGTCCCGTGTCGAAGGTGGTGCTACAAGGCATAGAGAGCGATGGGAGGCATCATCACGCGGCGCTCCCGTAGTAAGAGGCATAGGAACACGAAGGCAGAGGCGGAAGGCAGAAATGCAGAAGGCGGAAGCCTGCGAGCTAAGCGAATGGCGTGACGGCTAGAGAAGAAAGAATCTCTGTACAGGGAAGTAGCAAGAGAGGAGGATGTTGAACGCTGTCGACAAAGTACAAACTGCAACAATGCAGGATGTGGTGAGGCGTGACGGTCGAGGTGCCATACATGAAGGAGGTTGCGCAGGAGGATGCGCAGTGGGTATGGTGTAAGTGAAGGATGTGACAGGTGGTAAGAGCCCCATCGCCGTGTTATAGACCAGGGCCTAGTGGGGAGAACACGGGCTGATGCGATGCAGATGTTCGTACTTGGATTGCACCCCCCCCCATCCTGGTACGGACGGAGGCCGAGCAGGGAAAACGAGGGGTAACAAAATTCCATGATGACACAAGCCGTATCGGGCTAGAGACCACGAGGAACGGTGGCACGGAGGGGCGGCAGAAGGAAGTGACAAGAATGAAGGCACCCACCATCTATGTGACGACAATATACAGATGGTAAGAAGAGCTTGCCAGCATGAGGAGGTTCGGAAGGGAGACCTGGTTGAGTCAGAAGTACAGCGTACATCAGTTGAGTTTGCGGAACGGAAGGAGGGTAAGAAAGAGCGTCTGCCTGTCATGTGACGTTTGATGAAAACTAGGAACACCTCCGTAGGAGGAGGTCAAATCGGGAGGCGGAACGCTTGTCCGAGGAACGGAAGTGCCGGAAGCAAAAACGGGACGTAGGGTCGTGTTGAAGTGGTTCCAGAGAGGAATGGCAGACGAGAGAATATTCCGGAGGAATGATAGAAGGACAAGGTAAGCCCAGTGAGGGCGGACGAGAGTCGTCCCTAATGAAAGGAACGAACGAAGCATCCAGAAAAATCTTGAAAGGAAGAGCGGAGGGAGGCGTCTGCGGTAAAGTGGAGGAAGTGTCCTTCACGGGCTTAATGCGGTGGGCAGAAGGACTGCATGTGGCAAAGGAGTGCAGAGATGAGAATGTAGTCTTTGTGAGGAGGATCGGCCCATGAACGAAAAGGCCGTCGCAACATCCACTGGTCCGGAAGAAAGCAGTGGGAGGCCAAACGACCGTCCTGAGCGTAGGAGTGGAAGAACGCACCTTCCGTAGGACGACAGAAGGCGGAGGTGGAAGCGGAGCATCCATAAAACCGGTGCAAAGCAACGGAAGGTAGGATAATTCTGAAAGAAAGAGTGGAGGGAGGCGCCATCTGCAGAGCGGAGGGAAGCGGCCTTCCGTGGGCGGAGGCGGAGACGCAGGGCAGAATGACTGCATGCGGCAAAAGAATGCAGTGATGAAAACGGAGTCTCCGTAAGCACGACTGGTTCGTGGACGGAAAGGCCGGCGCATCATCCGCCTGTCCAGAGGGAAGTAGCGGGAGGCCGGGGAGGCGGAACGACCGCCCTAGCGTAGGAGTGGAAAGACGCACCTTCCGCAGGACGACAGAAGGCGGATGCGTCCTGGTAAGTGGTGACGCGCCCCGCGGAACAGAAGGAATGAGGAGGCAGGCAACCAGAAGCAACGCCCTCCGCGGAGTCTAAAAGGTATGCGGAGGCGGTGGCGGAAGCGGAGGATCCAGGGAAAGCTAGAGAACGACTGCGCGTTTTGGAGAGGATACCTGAACTCCAGCTGTCAAAAAACCTCAGGGAAGCTTCGTTCTCCACGAACTCCATTTTTTTTTCTCGTCATGGTGCCCCCCGCCCCTGACGCTTAGGACCTCCAACTTTCAACCACTGTATGAAGTTACAATCCGAAATGATCAAACTTGGAAGCTCTTAATAGCCACACATTTGAACTTTCATCCCCCGGAAACAGAACCCAAAAATTCCATCTGGTTCTTCAACTACAGTCTTACGAAAAGGTCACCAAACTGGGCCGCAACGCACTCACTTCCGGTCATCGTAACTTCTATATTTCTGTACATTTGTAATTACTTTTTATTTTCTTTTAGGCACAAAGTCAAAGTATGATAGCTTAGTTGTGGGTTAGGAAGGGTTTCCTTTGCAAAGGTACTTAACCTCATGTTTATGTTGTTTTAAACGTAAGTGTGATATTTTTTTTCTTGTTTGTTGCGCACCAAAAATTATGAAAAATGTCCAGCCTCCTTGAAAACTAGTTATCTGCCTCTGCAAATAATGCTCGTTTTAAAGCGTTATAGCATTCATAATCATTTAATCTTTAGCTACCTTAACTTGCCCCGTGAACCCTACCACTTGCTCGACAGTTTTTACCTTTAAAAATTACCGGACACAAATTTTTTTTGTACATATTTTTACCGAAATCGCCGATCGTGACCACCATTCCGAAGCCAAACAAACTAGCTTACCTTCTATTAATTCCGTATATCTTATAAAGATCTGTTCACCATGCAATCCTAAAGTCAGTCTGGGCAATATACTTCTTCCCCTCCCCCCCAAACCTAGTTGTGGTGTCTAACACTCCAGTTTACCGTTAAAGCTTGTTAAATTTAGCAGTAGTGATTTATTCACTGCAAAAGCCACTCTACTAAGATTTAATTTGAAACAATCCAATTAATAATCATGTAAATATGAAGTCTACATTCAGTTCTTTAATACAAAGGCCATTCCCAGTGTCCATGTGTTCAAAACGCATTTCGGCCTATTTTTTCTTGTCCCTACTCCTTCAAACGGCACTACACCAAAACCCTTTGGCCAGCCGACTTCTCCTCCCACTTTCTATTGTTCTCCTGGTCCTCAGCCAATCAGAGGTGCCTAGCATTCTCGTGAGTCCGCGCTTTGGTCCCCAAAATCCAATGCTCCAGCATAAAAAGCCCCGCCTCCCCTCCCTCCTCAGCATAGCTCACAGATCTTAAGCTAGAGGTGGTCACGCCGATCGGGATAGGAGACGATGCCGTCCGATTGTTGCCGTGCCGGGCAAATGAAAGTGGTTCGTATCTACGTGTAGTTTAAACTTGAAAGTAATTATTTAGGTCCCTTATTCTAAATTTTTAGTTCAAAATTCTTAAACTTAACTTCTAGCTTGTGAAATTATGGATGTAACTTTTTCTATCGGCAGTTTCTAGTCTAAGTTAACCATAACGTCAGGGTGGTTCCCTTCCCAAAACAAACCATGTTATCTTACTTATTTTAAAACCTAATCTAAGTGAAAGTCTTCTTAAATTGCTAGTGTTTGTCGCGGCAGAACTAGTTTAGATTTATTAAGAGGTTTAGTAGGTTTGAAGGTGCACTCTTACCCCTAAATCGTAAGCCCGATTTTTAATTGGGAGGTTGAAATAGACCTGAAGCTAACTTCCTAGATGTAAAGTTGATGTAAACTGGAAACCGTAAATCGGTAGTTGAATTTATATTTGAAAATTCTTGTTGCTTTAAACTAAAAGCTTTCTTGTACAAACACGTGAATTGTAACTTTGCGATGTTGATTTGTTAACTGCATAAATAAAACCAAGCATTTCAAACGTCAGTTGTTTTCCCCGTTGTTAATTGTAGAGTTAAAATAGTAAGAAAATAACTTTTTATTTTAAGCTCCGTGTTATTTTGCAATTAACATAACTCCACCATGGTGGCAGCGCGTACCTAATATAAATAGTACTTGTTATACCTATAAAATGGATGGGACAATGCCGCTCCGTTCCCTACATCGGGCCCGTAGCCAAGCCGAGCATTGTGATTAGATTCATTAATTTTAATGGTTTATTTATTCATACACCAGAGTGCTAGGAAGGTCTTAAAAGTGTATTTATTGTATATCTTGCTGGATTTGGGAGAGAAGTGTTTTTAGTAACTCGCTCTGCTCAAACTTTAACGTAAATTAATTTGCAGCTGCATTTAATTAGGATTTCATTTATAAAAGCTTTATTTTTTAACGTAACGTTAAAAACTAAAAATGTCAGAACTGGATGAACTAGAAGAGATCATTCTTGATATTCAAAACAAGGACCTAAAAAAGGCCTTTGGTTTTACAGTAAGTGAATCTTGAACAGAGTCACAGAAAATCTTACGAGTAGCCCTCGAAGATAACAAATTAGATTTAACTGAACTCTCTGATGCATTAGCAAGCGCTATTGAAAAGAGAGATGCTGCCATTCTGGCAAAGAAAGAATTGGCAGCCAAAGAAAACAAGCTTTTTTTAAACGCAAAGGAATTAAAATTAAGAGCCTTAGAAATGGCTGATGCGGATAAACGCAGAATCCACGAATTGGCCTTTAAGGACCAAGAAGCCCAAATTAGAGACAGAGAAGCTTTAATTAAGGACCGAGAACGGGATAAGGAAGCCCAGTTAAATGCCCAAGAGTTAGCCAAACTCAACCTGCAGCTCGAAATAGCTAAGCTAAATGCTGCTAGTGTAAATGTTACTCCGGCTCCGAACGGAGGTAACGGCGCTCCCCCAAATCCAGTTGTTAAACATGGAAAAATTGCAGACGTTGTTCGTCTAGTGACGAGATGGACTCCAAAAACGCAAATTAATAATTTTTTTTACAATCTTTGAATGAACTATGACTACGCAAAATATACCTAGAAACCAAGGGAGCACAGGTTTACTTACGTTAATGGATGAAGTGCTAATTAAGGTATGTGATCAACTTACAGAAGTTGAAATGCTAGATTACGAAATTGTTAAACTTAAATTGCTTGACAGGTTTGTTCAAACTAAAGAGTCCGTTCAAACGATCAACTTTTCCAAGATTATGCACTTGAGTTGGAAACATTGTTTTCCCGATGGCTTTCTTTAGCCAAAGTTAATGGGGATTTTAATAACCTTTTTAACTTAATGCTTTTAGAGCACTTCACGAAATCTTCCCTGTCCCCCTGCGCAAGTTGTTGCCTGACCAGGTCCGAACTGGCACATTGGCCGAAGCAGCAAAATTGTGTGACGAGTTCACCACCCGCAATAAGCAGATCGCTGACGATGCTGCTTCACGAAATGGCAAAACACAGCCTATTGTTAACCCGTATTAGCTAACCCAGCTGGGCCTAATAATAACAGTTATAAATAGACATAAATCGCTGGAAATAATATTAAGGGAAATTGAAAATTAGCCTTGTGAGTGTATGATTTTCCTTCCCTCTCCGGCCGAGTGAATTTCGGTCGAATGGAGCCTTGGTCACAGTTGTGACCTTAATAACGGGTTCAGTGAGTTAGCTTTATGCCAGTGGAGGATGTGGCCATAGCGATTACGGCGCTACGCAAGTGATCTGGGGGCAAACTGGGTAGCCGGTTCGAATCCGGGTCACGCCACTCCGACGAAACGTAAGTGCATAAAGGTTGCTTACTGAACTACGTTATTTCTCATGTTGATTTCCGCTGATGGTTAATTTTCAATTTTCCTTAATAATAACAGTGACAGCGCAACTAGCTCCGATGCTAACGCTGATAATTCCAAATATGTAAAACCTAACAATGTTAGAACCTGCTACGAATGCGGCTCGAGCACGCTCTTACGTAATAGATGCCCGAACTTAATCAAAAGGGTCCTCCAGAGCATGCTAACGCTTGTTTTCTCGTCGGGAAAAATGCCGGTAAGACTCTATCTAGTACTATGGAAGGTAGCGAAGGAGAGCGTAAAATAAAAATGTTATGCGACACCGGAAGTTCGGTTTCGATTGTCAGCGCCAAATTAGCCAGAAATTGGCCACGTTTGAAACGAAAAGTTCGTTGTAACACTATTTTGAGTAGCGAAATAGTAGAGTTGCCCCAGGTAAATTTAGGCCTAAAGTTAAATGATGGTACAGTAGTGAAAACGGTAGCTTGCGTTACAACGGCCAACAGTTCGTTCTTTGATGTCGTTCTGGGCGTCCCAGGAATAAATTCTTTAAACCTACAACGCAGGTCAAATGTAAACACGCTACGTGTGTGGCAACTCCCCCTTAGCAATCCAGCATTGCAAAACCCAGAGCACGTCAATCAAAAAGGGGTATGCGCCAGCACAAACAAACCAGCCCCGCGAGATTGGTCAAGCCCCAAACCCTAGCAGTGCTTCAGCCAATAGTCGTTAAGTCATCAAGTGCAGATGAGAGGGCCCCCGCGAGCGAATGAGACCCAAGTCCCCTCCTTTGACAGATGGATGAACTGTCGCCATCTTTGTTTTCGTAACGGAACGAAAAATATGTTAAATGAACCATACCTAAGTAAAATGAAACGAAGTTTGTCAACTAGTGACCTAAACAATAGTTTGTTTGTAATTCAGCTTTCCCAAGTGGCTTGCGCAACCTATCCTGGCCTATCCTACGGTCAGAAACTTGTAAATCTGTCAACCTAGGAGTCGGCAGTAAACGTGCTTCTCTTAAGTACTTTAATTTCTTTCCTGAATACAGTAAAGTCAGTCATCCTGAGGTTAATTTAACTTAACTTCAGTGTGCCAGTTGTTTGAAATTTAAATAAAGTTTTGTTCCACGATCCTTTTAAATTAGGACCCGATGTTTTGGTGTAAACTCTTATCTCGTGTAAAGGTGGATTTTTGTGCTTGATCACCACAATTATAGCTCTTTAACCTAAATAATTGTTATTCGTTGAAACGAAGGTTATAATTATTCTAACCTAACCAAAAGTTAGAATGTAATTTTATCAGTAAAAGAGTAGGTAAAACCTTCGAATAGGTCTCTCAACTGAACAACCAAAACTCGTGTAGTTTTTTTTTCCCTAAAATAGTTTTTTTTTGCAAACAGGTGCAAGCCACCCAGCTTAACCCTAGTAGTGTGTAAATTTTCTTCATGTTTAGTTTTTTTTTCCTACACTAAAAACCGGAAAACTTACAAACTAGTTTCCCTCCAAATTCCTTTAAACTATAGTAATTGTCTGCCGCTACAAATGTAGCTACATCTATGAACACCTAACTTAAACATCAAAATTGTGTTTAATGTTTTAAAACTTCAGAGACTGCGCTGCTGTACAACCTGGAAAGTATCCCTTGAACGCTGACACTTTAAGTCGGTATTTTGTCTAAACTGTATTTCTAAATACTTAGTTTTCAGTACTAATATCTTTCTGCTGAAAACCATTTATTTATTTACGTGAAATTTTCTTTTAACTTTGTTAAGTGGTTTGTTGAGAGTACGTCCATAATAAAAAGCAACTCTCAGTTAATTTCCCGTTTTGGAATTCACACCTAAATTTTAACGACACCAATTAAATAATCATTAGGAATATTCTATGGAAGTTGCAACTTGTCCCCGGTTGGCTCCTCTTTAAGTTTTTACGTAACATCTTTCTTTATAAAAAGTTGTCTGTCTACCCCACAGAAAAAGGTTAGCTCTGTCGTTAGAAGGTTGCTGTGTTTTTATCCATAAAACCTTCCAGCGTTGTATTTATTATGTTTTAAGTTATGGGTTATACGGGACGGAAAGCCAATGGGCTCGAGATTGGTTTAATAAATACGAATGCAAACCTATTTACGTTGCCTTTTGGACTT
>JAHWFP010063059.1:0-11695 GCA_023313725.1 Lithobius niger
CCAAGAAGTTTGGCAATTTTGCTAATCTAGTTCACGATTTGTTGCACTCGAGCATCTTTTCCTTATGGCGTTTTGCACATTGACGAATTTGGTGCGAACTGCGATCATTATCAAGATAAAACCAACACGAAGTTAAGATTGTGCGGAAGTCGTTCTACAGAGCCGTCATTTGGTACGGTTGACCTGTTTTTCGGCAGCTTCGTAATGTTCTCTTCTACTTTAATGCAGTTACAAGTGAGAAGCAACCCATTTGCGCAGAAAGTTTGGACGGAAGTAACATTTGGCTTCATACTTGCAAGGTACAGTGGGATGGTTCTTTCCACGTTCCGTGCGAATTACATAAATTGGTCTTGTTTGTTTACACCCTCACAGTTTTGCTCGCGAGAATTGAGCTAAATTGCTGTTGTTGTTTGACTCCAATTGCGTTGTCTGCCCAATGTAATTGTGTACGTGCAAATTGGTATAATTCGGATCGAGTATAAAATAAAACGTTTAGCTATTAGCTATTAGCTATCGATGTGTGCCCGTTTTTTTTCTTTTTCAAATGTAGGCTCACCAAGTAACAATTTATCACAAAAGACCTAAATTTTCTTAATATTGTGTAAGGAACTTGTTATGTGCACACGAGTTTCCCGTAGTTTAAAACATAACTAAGTAATAAAAGCAATACAAATGCAACTAAACAAGTATACTATCTTCTGCAATAGCGTGCACAGACCTCCGAGAGGGCAGAGACAACTTTTCGTAAAAGGGTGCACTAAGTTTTAGTGGACATTTTTCCTGGGGATTGTTTTTACCCTTCTTATCTTTTTACGTACTTATTTTCTTTTTTCCTTTTTTTTTTTTAACCTTTTTAGGCATTGTTAAGCCTTCTTTAGGCCTTTAGGCCTTTCTCAGGCACCAGTAAATTTCGGCGCAAAAGAGCTTTTTTTTTTTTACAAAACAAGGGTATTTTGCGAAAAGAGCAGGTGCAATGCTTTCCCTGCCCCCTCTGGTGAACGCCACTGAGTTTTCTGAAACTACACTCAGTTACAATTGACCCCCAAGTTTCATAATAATCATTTATGCATTATTAGTATCCATCTTAGTAGCACACGTATTTTACTATTCTTTGGAGGAATATTAGTTGACTGTTATATATACATACATACACATTGCATCAGTTAAAAACTTAAAAAGACATACTCTTTCACTATTTTCGAGCATCCTGCGCGAAATAGCTATTGCAACATTATGTTAAGGGTGAATGTAGCAAAACCGTTTTTCACGAGGGAAAAACATAGTAAAATTAATGCCTTTGCAGAATTTACACACGTTTGAATTAATGATACAAAAGTGAGCTGTACTGGAAAGCCAACCTGGACCCATGTACTTATTACCTTTAACCTACAGTCCCAATAGGGATGGATTGGTTTTGAGTTTTCAAGTTTCGGGTAGGTTTTTGACAAAACCTCGGTCGGTTTCGGTTATTTAGAAACCTTAAATACGTATTGGAAATTAGCAAAATTTGAAAGAAAAACAATTATTATGGTTAATGCCAACTTTTTTCTTTATTGTACATTTCGAGGTTTAGTTAGGCTATAGCCTACTAAAAGCACAGCTATATGTGTGCGTATTTTGCACACAAAAATAAATAAATAAAAAAAAACATTCCGTTATGGAGAACACAACTGTTGCCAATTACTATTTCGAAAGGTAACACTGATTCATGTTTTTTATTATTTCGATTGTCCTTTTAAATTAGCGTGCTTCGTGTTAATATGCTGTCGCAATTTGGTTGTATTGCCACAGCCTGTCTTTAGATGAACTCTACATGTTTTGCACTCGGAGTTGTCCTTCGTCACCTTAAAAAAAATTCAAAACTTTCCTCTGTTTTGATACAATTTTGCCTCATGTAACTGATGGGATGCCTGGCTCGGTGGATTATTCGCACTGTGCTGCCATCTTCACCGACCGCAGGGCAGCCCCCCCGCCACCCCCCCCCCCCCCCCGCGCTTGAACCATAGAGACCATACTATGATTCCCATGGACCTTGGTGGAGACTAGGCGTAACTAAAGGCCAAGTGAGGTGCAGTCATCTTGATGCTCCAGGTCCATGAACACCGTACGAGCAAGGCCAGCTGACATCGACTCAGTTACTCACACAATGGGAGTTTTCCACAAACCGACCTAACGGTTATTTTTCAAGGTAAAGGTGGTTTTTATTAAAACAGGACACCGTGATTCGGTTATCGAAACCGACCCACCCCTAGCAACCAGGACGTTACGACAGCTGTTGGTTTATTTAACCTGTTGTGCAGTAAATATTATCACTGGCTGTTTGAGGGATGAAATGCAACTTTGTCGAGATGCGCAACGTTAACCCGTTGTTCACCTTATCTTAGATACCGATAGTCTCTTTCGTGGACACTGGTTCGACGAAGGAGGTGCGGCCAAGCGTGGTTTGGAGATTTACTGTGAAGTGTCCTTTGATCGTTGTTAGAATGTGGGTGGTGTGGGTGTCAGGGTCCCTGAATTTAAGCTAGGGTTTCCCAGAAATAGAACTTTCTACCACTATGTGCGACACTAGTTGTGAGGAAAAAAATTGTCTGCAGCAAATTTGTTTTCATCATATGGTTTCCCACACGTTTATTGGTTTTTATTGAAGAGCTTTCCAGTTCATGCTTTACCCTATTGATCTTGCTGTTCTACGAGTGGGATGGTCTCGTTGAGACAGTTGGTGCCTTGGAATATCAAAATGAGTAAAGAATTACCGAAACGGCATAACTTTGACCAAAATTTGTCCACTACGGCTTCCACTGTCCACAACGAGGCTGTTTCTGCTATGGGGTCTCATTAACCTTGTGTCCCTAATATATTGTGGTGGAATTTGCTGCAGTCTCTGTGGCCTTGGACCGTGGCTTGGCATTACGGGTAGAGTAGTTTTTTCATCTCCAGTATCCAGTACTGACCAAGGAGCGCAAAAGGGAATGTCGACAATTTTGTGCAGGAAAATGATATTGTGTTGGACACGTTGGAATCTGGAGTGCAGTACAGGCGGCGTGGGTACCTGGGCACTCTGTAATACAAGGTAGTTGGCTCGCATAGCAGCATATGGGAAGTGCAGTCCTGGTGGAGAGCTAATTATACAGTTCTGCTTGTAACGTAAAGTCCTAGAGTCACACTTGTAACCCATCAGCGTATGTTCACCTATGTATTGCGCTGTTCACAATACCATTGTATTAATGTTCATGGAATGCTCATCAACTGAATCTTGATCAAGTGTAATTTCCTCCTCAACGCAGTGCAGGGGTGAGTTAGTTCATCCACTTCTTGCACTAAATGATGGAAATCATTTACGAATTGCTGTATGCTCAATGGAAGAAGTAATGGTGTATGGTTTTACCACTGACACATTATGCAGTATTGTCTGTTTGTCGGAGATGATTGGAAGCAAGAAATAGTTTTCTTGGGTCGGCAAAGTTTGGGACGCAAACAGGTCTTTAATCGGCTCGCTGCGGGCGCAACGCTTCCCAATTCCTTTCCAAACGACGAACAGGCCCTGAACTATTTCTTCTGCTCCGGCATCAGATCAGCATGGCTCCGGCTCTGGTTTGGTTCCGGCTCCAGCATCTCCAGCATATCTGCTCCCACGCACTTTTATTGTTTTCTCATAACACGAGAGGTGTTGGATTTCAAATCCAGGGTAAGGGGTACTCACAGATGCAGCGTGTTGCTGCTAATGGTATCGTAATATGAAATGAATGACTCAAACAATTATATTTAGTTCAGTTACAATCACGCTACTCGCCTTCCTTTCGCAGGTATAACGTGCCAGAACATGTGCCAGAATTGATCGAATTGCCCTGCCTACCGTTTTATGCTACTTTCCTACAGCAGCTTAACTGAGCTTTCGGCCACGTGTTGGTCCGTTCACTTTGGTGTATTGCTTGAAGTCCCGTTCCGTACACTTCTCACCCTGTGCACAGGATCTTTGTACAGTTGGGCTCGGGTTTTGCCCTTTTATACGGATGAAACCGTTGCCAAATTTAAGAGCGCCGGTGTGCATGCATTTAGGGCATGTCTAGTCTGACATTCAGAGCCTATCACACGTTGTTGGTAAGCCCTCTTATGGGTTGCATGTAGCAGCACTTTATCTTAACGTATTGCCATAAAGCCAAGGTACCACATATTCACACTGACAATACAAGTGCAGTTGTACGCAAACTCGTAAAGTAAATCACATAAAACAAAACACTACTTCACGAAACTCGCCCGGTTTGGACACAACCATGACGGAGTGGACGGATAAAGCTGTAACATGTTAATTCGTTAAGAACCAAAATGAAACGATCCTGGAGTTTTAAATCGTAAGGTGTTACAGTTTTAGGATTAAGAAATACGCGCTTCTTTAGACGGGGTAAAGGCTAGTTAACTGTATTTTGCAATATTTCTGTAAAATTGTGTTTTCTGTATTATGGAAATAAGAGAGGAGGTGACATTCGTCTCTTCTCCCCCCCCTCCCCCCCGACCCCGGCCCAGGGGCAACACATCACATTCCTCCTCACTCGTTTAAACATTTTGAGTCGGTATTTGTTTAACTGTTTAACTCTTAAACTCATACAGTTAAGCGAGTAAACTAAACTTAAAGAACAAAGAGCATCCATTCCTTTGGCTTCTTTTCCTTCACGTTCTGTGACAAATCCCGCACACGTTTTCCGGAATCTTTTGTCCAAGTAATTAATTGCGGATTACCAGCCAGCTCAGCGTTGCTGTGCGACACACGCCATGCATTATTCACCGAGTGCAAGCTTTTAGGCGTCTTGTTGGTTGTGGTCAATACAAACTAGATAGCACCTCACAACGCCCCACGCCAATGTTCAGGCGATGCTGGAAAGGGGTTGATCGATTAACGTGGCATTTGTTGGACAAGGTAAATTAATATTCGGTCGAGGAGTTGAAGCATCCAGAAAAATAAACATTATCTCACGTTCTCCCTTGCTGATCACACTTAACATGCAGCATCGTCACTCATCGTCACTACATGCTATTTTATTCTTTTCTGTTGCTCGTGCAGATTAGTGGATGACATCAAGTTCCGGGCAGGCTTCCCTTAAAGGCGCGTTGCTACCAAACGAAAGTTTGTAGCATCTATAGTCTGTTCCACATTACGTTTGCAGGAAACTGACTGTATGACGCCACGTTTCCTTCCACTACGAGGGCTGAAAACACGTAAATATCCTACTTGTAGAATCTAACAGTAACTGTGTAGAGTCTACAAGTGTGATATCCACACATTTTGCACTCGTAGTGGAAGGAAACGTGGCGTTATACAGTCCGTTTCCTGCAAGCATAATTTGGAACAAATTATAGAGCAGTGAAATTTGCCGCCATATTGGCACCAGATTGGCACCAGTATGGTTTTGGAGGGCATAACTACAAGGTGCACTACATAAAAATGGAGGGAATAACAACGGAAGAGTGGATTTCTTAGGCTTAAAATAATGTTGTTTTCTCCAACAACAAAAATCGCGCGTTTTAGGTCTAAGAAATCACTCTTCACAGCATCAGCTTCAGTATGACGCCCTTCTGTTTCTCTCTGCAGTGCCCCTTGCAGCTAACCCATTAAGGCTCCACCATAGAGTTATACACAATAATACTACGTCGTGTCACTGTTCTATAGTGCCATCTACCGCTGTGTAGTTCTCTCTAGCGCTTCCTATCGGCAGGCAAACGAATCCACAAAGAAAAAAATCTTTAACACAGCAAACAAGCCACGTATCTCCTTTTGTATTGAGTAAAAATGTGGTTCGTCCTCGTGTACCTGGGAGGAAGCTGTAAAGGTTAACGAAATTACTGCTACTAGGTGGCGCCACGGTAGATTCTTCATATTCACCGTGGCACCATCTTGTGGCAGTAATATCGTTTACCTTTACAGCCTGCTTCGAGGCGTACGAGGACGTACCAAATTTTCACTAAGTAGTTAAGAAAGTACGTGGCTTGTTTATTGCGTTAACGGAAATTTCTTTATGCTTTCCTTTGTTTGCTGTAAGAAAACGCTAGACAGAACTCGATGCAACTAAATAAAACATTTTAGTTCTGTTTTAACGGAATTATTTGAATTGAGATCTTGAGATCGCCACTTCAAGCCAAAAAGGGTTCGTCCACGCAATTTTGGTTACTATTGACGACATTAGCAGTGAATACGCATCAGATAATGACGTTTTGTTTTGTTCAGGCAGTATTTTTCCTCGACCGTTCGTCCTAGATTCCGTCGTTATCAAATAAGAAATACGGCTTGTTTGGCTACTGGGCGATTTGTTGAAGTTAGGGTCTTGGTCTTTAAGTGCGAGTGATGCTGATGCAATGTGTCAGAAATACTTGAAATGTTAAGATTCGGCTTTAAAACTTTCGTTCTCATAAAAGTCAGAGCAAGAAGTTGGAGCAAAATTTCAAGTTATCGTGTCTCAAGCAGACTGACGGTCAAACAAATTTCCCATTTCGGCGAGTGTTGCGTTTTATAATAATAACATTTGTTGCGATAGCAACGGGTCTGAAAAGGACTGGGGAGCCAGCCACAATTACGCACATGTAAATACAGTGTACATAATACGGCCAAGGAATGATGATGGTAAGAGGTTTGGGGACAAGAATGCCTTACCACCAAGGTTAGACCTGCCAGGGACGCAAAAGGCCCCCGATAGCATCGCCAAACGTGCAGGACATGGGAAGGGTGTGAAAAGTGTTAAAAGGCCCAAAAAGATGCTGTACAATTAAAAAGTATAAACAGTGCTAAAAAATTGTATGCTAGTGAATACTAAAAACTAAGCAACCAGATAGTGGGATTTGTCATCACTCAAAAAAAATAATGATTAAAAAATATATATATATAAAAATCAAAGCAACCTACTATCACAAGCGGCCTACATGACGTTAAAAATAAAAAAATAAATGTAGTTTTATGTTGTTTGGTTTGGGTAGCAGTCTTATAGTATTTGATTGGTGTTGGTCTGGAGGGGTTCTGGTGCTGAGGTGCGCCAAGCAGTGGCTGTGAAATCTTTTAAAGTTACACGAAGGATAATATTGCACGATTGCGCGCCATCGTTGTCTGTTGCAAAAGCCGTCTGTGGATGAAGTAACGTGTTGCTGTTGTGAACATGAAAGTAATTTTAATCCTAACCTCGCGTGATGTGAGAAGGTCTCGCGTGGAAGACCCGACCACCTACAAAGTTTAATTCAACATTTAGCTTTTGGACTGAATTCGTGAAGATGTTAGGAGTCGCGAAGGTCCGTTCTGGTATGGTACGCACGCACCTTTCCTTCGAACGAAGCAGTGATGTGACCGTGGAGGTCGGGGAGGGGGGGGGCGGAAGAGGTTGCCGAATGGTTTGCATAACTGTCTGATGACTGTCTTTAGGGCATGTTTCTGCGAATGTGAAATATGATGAACAATTGTATTGTTAGATTTTGCCTTTAAACTATTGACAATGCGAACGAGCGGGGGAAGCGATTATCTAGTCGCAACTGGTCTTCTGTACATGTCCGCCACTTCCCAGCAACTTCCGCATGGTGTGCAGCGCCCTATATTTTCCTATATTTTCTAGAGGTTTCTATATTTGGTGAAAAAATCCTATATTTTCTATTTTCCTGGTTTTTTTTTTGAGAAGCCGTCAGACGGCCACTACACGATTGTTTCTCCGCAGTGTTTGTTGCATTCCAACTGGATGCTTGCTGGAAAAGCCCATCTGAAAGAAGCCAACGGAAAACTCAAAGTAGCCGTGAAAAGGGAATCCATCAAAGACATTACTGTTGCGCAAATTATGGTGGAGGCAGCTCAGGAGCAACTGGAAGATCCAAGTGAAAAAATTGACAAGACTAGGGAAAAACAGAAAATTATTCAGAAAAAAAAAGAACCAAGCTGATTGATGGCTACTTTACAAATACTGCAAACAAACAAAAAACTAAATAGGCCTAAACATATTAGGCTAAATGTAAAACCTGCAGATGAGAAAAAATGTCGGTGAGTATTGGATACTTAATTGAGTTAATGTGAGATTAACAGCCTGCACAAATGCAAGTACAGTGTACTCCATTCTCAAAATACATTTTGCTATCACTTGTCACCAAATAAAATAGGCTTTAACTTGAACTCAATTTTCTTGCATTTTCCTATAAAATCCCTATATTTTGCGTGTTAAATTCCTATTTTTCCTATATATTAGTTTCTAATTTTGGCTGCGGTGCATGCTTCCGCGTCATATTTCCGGTTTTTTTTTTTTATTCATTTAAACTAATTTTTTGACGCTGAATCTAATGTTAAAAACAGTTTGTCTCTGTCTGGTACCGTTCCATCGGTGATGGGCTCACTTGTCGGCCATTTCTGGTCGTGTGGGCAACTCCCGCTTCAAACTCCTGATTTTTTTTCCATTCTTTATAACTAATTTTTGGACGCTGAATGTAAAGGTGAAAACCGTCTGTTTCTATAGACCTGGTGCCGTTCCACAGATGATGGGCTCACTTGTCGGCCATTTCCGGTCACTTGTGGGCCACTTCCGCTTCACACTCCTGATTTTTTTTTCATTCTTTGTAACTAATTTTTGGACGCTGAATGTAAAGATGAAAACCGTTTGTCTCTATAGACCTGGTACCGTTTCATAGATGATGGGCTCACTTGTCGGCCATTTCCTGTCACTTGTGGGCCACTTTCGCTTCAAACTCATTTTTTTTCCCATTCTTTTTAACTAAATTTTGGACGCTGAATCTAATGGTGAAAACCGTTTGTCTCTATCTGCTACAGTTCCGGAGTTGGAAAAGGCGACAGACGGGCAGAAAAATTCGTTCCTGTCTTTCGAGTTTTCGCAGTACAGAAGACTAAAACAGTTAACCCCACACGTCGCCTGCAAAAATAAAAAAAGTTAAAATCAAGTTTTGGGTTTAGTTTTATACAGTTCCAGTACATTTTATTCTAAATTCGGACCTGCTAACTCTTTAACATGGTTGTCAGTGCTACTTTTTCTCCTCGGGGCGTCAAATCTTTGCTGTTTTGGCCGTAAACATCGGCAATGAACATTCACAAATAAAAAGCTAAACACACTAAAAATTAGGTTTGTATTTTAGTGCAGTTCAGGGCAGAAATTCCAAAGAGGCCCGGGCTTAAAGCGGCATTTTTTTTTTAAAGCAGCGGCAGAAGGTGACGAAATAATCTGGTTGATGTGGGCCCGTGCGTAACTCCAGGAGTCGGGGAGGGATTTGATTTCCAGACTGTTTGATGCACTCCTGGGGAGGGAGGGGGGGGGGGATGCCGTTTTTTGGTGAGTCTGCAGGCTGCTAAAGGTAAAATCATGCGCAGTTGCCTGCTCAATGAGATTTAAAGCTTAGCACGTGGCATGCTTTAACGGCAGAAAATTGGTAAAAATTAGATTTAATTATTAGTGCATGGCTTGTTCTTGTGGAAGGAAATTGATAAAAATTAGATTTACAGCTTAGGGCAGTGCGCAGCGGTGTGTTCTAGTAGCAGAAAATTGAAAAAAAAATTAGATTTAAAGTCTAGCGCAGTTGTGTGCTATACTGACAGAAAAATGATAAAAAAATTAGACTTAAAGTCTAGCACAGTGGTGTCCTATATTGACAGAAAAATGATTAAAAAATTAGATTTAAACTCGATCGCAGTGGTGTCCTATACTGACAGAAAAATGGTAAACAAATTAGACCTAAAGTCTAGCGCAGTGGTGTCCTATATTGACAGAAAAATGATTAAAAAATTAGATTAAACTCGAGCGCAGTGGTGTCCTATACTGACAGAAAAATGATAAAAAAAAAATTAGATTTAAAGTCTAGCGCAGTTGTGTCCTATATTGACAAAAAAATGATTAAAAAATTAGATTTAAACTCGAGCGCAGTGGTGTCCTATACTGACAGAAAAATGATAAAAATTAGATTTAAAGCTTAGCGCTGTTGTGTATTCTAATGGTAGAAAATTGAAAAAAAATTAGATTTAAAGCTTAGCGTAGTGGTGTGTTCCAGTGGCAGAAAATAAAAAAAATTAGATTTAAAGCTAAGCGAATGCTGTCCTCTACTGGCAGAAAATTGATAATAATTAGATTTAATGTTTAGTGCAGTGGCACACTCTAGTGACAGAAACTTGATAAAAATTAGATTTAAAGCTTAGCAGTGGTGTGCTTTAGTGACAGAAAATTTATACAAATTAGATTTAATGTTTAATGTTTAATCTAGTGGCAGGGAAATTAATGAAAATCAGATTAAAAAAGCTTCACACAGTAGCGGGCTCTAGTGGCAGAAAATTTCTCTTTTATCTAGGGATGTTCTAATTCTTAGGCATGCTAATGGTCAGACCCTCGTCCATGAACACACGGATCATGCTGAGTAGGCTATGATACAGCCACTAATTCACAGCACTTTGATCAAGTCTACTAGCAGTGCAGGTCGGAAAGTAGACAACATCGTGTGCTTCCATGTGCTCAGATAAGTGGAATGGTAGTGGCCCCTACAAAGGAGGGAAATGACGAGCGTAATATATCGGTAACTGTATCAGGTTCCGATATCCTTATCTGACAATCACCCAAACAGCTGGCCAAGATCGATGGATCAGCGTGCATGCGCAAAACGGCCATTCAATAAACTGTCCCTGACTGAAATGAAAGCTGTATAGAATGCCTGCCAGCGCTCATTTGTTTAGGGGGATAGTGATGGGGTGGGGGGAAGGGGGGCGTGGGGGCTAGATCACTTCGCTCTTTCTTCCTTTCGCTGACATCTGCCAGCCTCCACGCGCACTGCGCATGACGCAAGTTCTTGTTTTCGGCACGAATCGCTCATTAGCCCTGAAGACCAAACACCAAATTTGGACAAAGGGAATGTTGCTTTGCTAATCGTAATGGAGCATGCATACACACAGCAAGAGACAAGGTCGAGCAACAATCTATTTCGCTTTAGTTATCTCGTGTATAGCTCGTGTGCGTGGATTTCAATTGGTGTGGTAAAACAGCGGATTTCGATCCTGTTTTGGGCTGTGCATGGGTTGTTGTTAATTTTAGGGAAATGATCGGGAGTGGTTCAAGCCTGTCATTAGAAATTCGATCAAGCCCCATGTGACGTTTAGGCCCAAAACCAAAGTAGTTTCTTTTATCTTGCATTGCGTTGAATTCAAACCAGGGTTGTTTGATTTAATCCGGTTGATATAAATCGCGGTATAAATCACTCGATTAAAAAAAAAATCTGTGATTAAAAATTTTTTTTAAATGTAAAACTAATAAAAAATTGCCGATAGAAAATAAAATGTGTTAGAAATGTATCTTGACTACACTACGCAACAAAAAATGTTGCTTGAACTTATGGCACCTTCAGATCAGATTTAATATGGTTTACTTAATCAACATTGCCTGAAGTAGAGAACCAGCTTAAACCTACAGATCAGGCCTACAAATATATTTTCTTAAAACCAGAACCCTGCAGATAGAGATTTGATCTTCTTTAATTCATCAACATTGTCAGCAGTAGAAATCCAGCTGAAACCTACAGATCAGGCATGTAAATATTTTCTCAAAACCAGAACCCTGCAGATAAAGATTTGATCTTCTTTATTTTCCCAACATTGCCAGCAGTAGAGAACCAGCTTAAACCTACAGATCAGGCATGCATATATTTTCTCATACCCAGAACCCTGCAGATAAAGATTTGATCTTCTTTATTTTGGCAACAT
>JAHWFP010063059.1:21439-54068 GCA_023313725.1 Lithobius niger
GTAACAAAATCGTTTCTCACGATGAGAAAATACGAAACTGAATGCCTAGGCAACATTTACACTCGTCTGAGGTAGTGTTGCAAACCTGAGTTATACAGGAAAGCCAACCGGGAGGAATCTACCTTTAAATTTTGGCCCAAAACGATCCGTCTTGTGTACTTTATTTCGTCTCGGGTACTCGCCCTATTCTCTCCAGGTCTTCCCCACCCCCCCTCCCAACCTTACCCGTTCATTCTTGTGACGATGCTTGCAATTTTTAGTGTGGTGCGGTGCGAAACAGACTAAAGGACTTTCTCATCCTGTCATAGTGTCTGTATGTATTTTTCAACGATAACTTTTAAACTCATTGTACGAACAATTTCAAATTTTTTACACGTCCATTCTATGCCGTATTTCTAGATTTAAATCATGGTGGCGTTCTTCCTGGAAAACCTGGAAAATTCAAGAAATTTATCAATTCTGGAATTTTATAAACATGTACTGAAAGTCAGAGAATATCAACTTTTTCCGGAAAGTCTTTTTCATCTGTAAAGAATAGCTAATTCACATGCTTTTAATACTGGTTACTAGTGAATATTAAAATGAGCCTCTTTAGTTGTTCGTGTCGTAATTTAAAATTCTGTTGTATCTTGACATAATTGCATTCAACTTATGGAACGAAAATAGCGAGGAGAAGAAAAATAGGATCCGAGAAAATAACATGATCATGAAAATAACATGAATTCTTCTTAAATTCTGTTATACAAAAAAAAAGGGAAAGAATTCCTCTGAAACCATAATAAATCTCTCACAAAAAATACTATTATCAATATTAAAGCTAAAAGTCTAATTGCATTTAACGCAATTTAACCAAAAGAAGGACCAAAAAAAGGTACAAAGGTAGTAGGGTGGGAGGAGGGGGTTATTATTTATCGTTATTATTTACATGGTTATTTATTGATTAATTTATTTGTTTATTTAAATATTTATGTAGTTGTTTATTGGTTAGGATACGTCAGTGCCTTTTTAATTTAGCTCCATACGTTGGATGTTTGTTACATTTTATGCAGGAAGGGATAGAGATGGCTTGCCTGCAGTACAGGTTGCTGCTTAGCAACCAATTGGAGCCAAAGTTTGAATGAGGAGAAGGTAGCAGTTGAGAATTAAGATTGTGCATATGGTGGCATGAAAGCTTGTGTTATGCACATATTTCTACTGTGTTGGTGGCTGGGTTTTAATGAATTTCAGTGTTTACACAGTGTCAGTGGTTATGATGGCCGATTTTTTTTTTTGTAGGCCTATCCCCAGTCACGCGTGCTGTGGTCTTAAAAACTCGTCGTGCAGTCACGATGGGTGAAAATTGGAAGCAGCAAAAAAAAAATGGGTTAGGGCGCGTTTACGCAACGACTAGCTTTTGCATTCTCGCAGCTAGAATTTAATCGCGATGGCAAAGTTGCCGTTGCCATGGTAACAGCGCTTCCTGGATTGGCTATATCCGACGTCGTTTCTGTAAATGCTTTGAGTCTTGTAATGCGTGGCAATACGATAAAGAATTCTTCCTGACGAAATTTTCTCAGTCGCTTCTGAATTCGTATTATTCAATATTTTTGTTGCGAGCCGATAGAGCTAAAACTGCCGCCATGTTGGAATTTCAGATGATATCTAGCGTCAAGCTGCGAGAATGCAAAGGCGAGGCGTTGCGTTAACGTGCCCTTACTTAAACCATTTCTCCGATATGATTCAGTATAGTCTACGATTCTGATGATGTCCGTTGTGGGCTAGTATTACGTACTATAAGCACCATTAACTGTGGAAAGTAACACAGCAGTGAAGCCAACATTGCCACTGTCCATATTTCACTGACCACTGCTGCCACAATATGATTACCCATCTGTTAGTGCTATGTGGCTTAGTATTTTCGGCTAAAGTTGGGCAAAGTGTTAGAAAACGCTCTAGGTTTTTTTTTTTTTTTGTGTGTGCATCAAACTTGCTTTGTTGATGCTGTGCTGTACTTAGAAGATACACCAAACTGGTGGATTATTGACTTGAAAGAAAGAAGTGCTCTTTTTTAACGGCCATGTTCGCTCGAGTGAGGTAGACCCAGCTTATACAATATGCAGGAGCTGGCTCTATTGAGTCTGCTTCCCACAACCACGTTTCTTGGCTTGGCTAGCAATATTTTTTACCTGCTTTAACAAACTACCCCCTCCTCCTCCTCCTCCCTCCCCCAACTCAAGTAACCCTCGGTCTCTAGTGGCAGCGTTGGGTAATAAGGAACCATGATATCGAGGGGCGGAGAGCTTGAGATGGGTTTTATCTTTGGCCTTTTTCCAGCTTGGTGGTGCTTTGCACGGCTTACACAGCAAACATTAGCCAAGTTTTGTTCCGGCTGTCGGGGGAATGGGTTAAGTCATGAGTTCTGTACTGCAGTACTGGTCATGGTTAGGTGATCGCAGTGTCAAAGTTTACTGCAAGGTGGCACTGCGACGGATTAACACTGAGCGTTTAAGAGGACTACAGCCTTAAACTAGGATGCTGCATGATGGCTGGCCGTCGACCCCTGTGGCTGTCTGCGGTTCCAGCCGTGTGTGTGTAAGTCATTGATTGGTGGTGTTTGTAAAATAGAGGGAAGTGAGAAAAACTGTTTCTTAACTCGAGGCGACTGATCCAAACTCCTCCCACTTTTACGTAAGCGTGACGTCATGGAGCTGAGATGTTGCTGAGGCAAGTGAGGCAGGTTTTTTTTCGCTCACTTACTGATCCAACATGGCTGCCATCACCAGTAGTAGACGAGATGGTCGTGTTTCTAGACTAGGAAGTGAGGTGTGGAAAATGTCTAAATTTAGAAACAAAATCCAATTAAACAGAGATTAATAAGCATTTGTATTATGTTCTTAATAATATTTCTCTCGCTGAAAATAGATGTGGCAGCGATTATTGCTAATTTTTCTAGTGTTGAGAACGACAAGTGAAGCAGTGCTGTTTCTAAACTGATCGGTTTTGATGACGTTGTGGGGCGTGGCTTAGAGGAATCCATCTCACTCTTCCCTCTAGTTTAGAAATACGGCCATATCCTTGGCGAGCATGCCAGTTCAAGACCAGAATCTAAAGAATTTATTGTATATCCTAGAATGTGCATTATATAATGTGTGAAAATGTCTGACGTAATAATCATGGATGAGATTTTTACTCTTTTAAGAGGATATCCTCTTTGTTTGAGCTAAATAAATAGAGATGCAAACCTATTTACGGTCCCGTTTGGACTTGTATGTCAGACTGGTTGAGCGGGAAATCGAGCCCACCCTTTGGAACCAAAGGCCGAGGTCCTACCACTGAGCCATACTGACACGCTCAGCGGCTTTTGGTTTCGAAGGTCGTTGGTTCGATTCTCCGCTCAGGCAGTCTGGCATAAGTCCAAAAGGCAACGTAAATAGGTTTGCATCTGTATTTATTTGACTCTGGTTGATCCTTTTGCTATTTGTCTTTAATCTTTGTCTGAGCTTTGCAAACCACCTAAAAAAAAAGCAATAAAACCTATAAATTAACCTGTTTTCCTCCGTTTTCCTCATTCAGAGTGACTCTCAGCCCTAGATAATGTAAACACTCGGCAAGGCCCATTTTGATGTTTCCTTTCCGATTCCGATATTAACCTAAAAGCTTTGGAACTTTCGGTAAATATTAATAAGACGAGTTCAGTGAATTCCGAATTGCAAAACTATCAGTTAGTTGGCTAGAACCGCAATGTTTTCCAGTTGACTACAGGCGACCCTAAGCGTCATATACGTAAGAAACACTCAACGGATTAATGAACCCATCGGAAAAAAATAGTCCGCAACCAATCTGATGTACCATGTGGTTACCAACATATGCTACTAAAGCCTGAACATCATCAGTCACTAGTGGACTCTAATCTCCCATGGAAAGGTCCTGTCAAGACGATTAACATAGTTTAATGCACGGCAGTGACGTCACGTTAACAAACCCCATGCTAAAAGTGTAGTCGTTATATATACGGTTAATGTGAAAATCCACACACGTCACAGTGCGTTAATTTTGATAACCCACACTTTTTTGATAACCCTCGCTTTTTTGATAATCTAACACTTTGTGACATATGACCCGACTTTGCAAAATTACCGAACACAACACAAATTCAACCAGCACACCTCATTGCAACCAGCATAAACAGGCACATTTACAATACGTGACATTTTTCTTTCTAGCCTAACACGAAAATAAAAAAAACTCACGTACTATGTTAGGCCCCCACTCGCGGAGGAATGGCCCAACCCGGCAAACCCAAACCTACGCGACTCAAGCGAATAGCGCATTTTATACACTCATATTATTTAAACTACTAAAGTAGAAAAAAATACAGTTTTACTTTAAAACTTAAGCGTCGGTTTTAAAGTAAAACTGTATTTTTTTCCGTCTCTCCCCTTCGGTCGGCCTTCGTACACAGGAAGATTCCAACCCCGTTTCTAAACCGGAACTTCCGTTCAGGAATTTACATAAGTCGCATGTAAAAAAATCTTAAAATCATTATGATTCACAAATAAAATTGACAAACAAGTCTTTAAAAAACTCTAATAAGACGATAATTTAGCTTGACGTCACACCTTAACATTAAAATACATATCCGTGAATCATAGGCGATTTAACGGCTATAATTGCTCTTGAGCTCGAAACGGCTAGTCCAATACCTTGGGGCTGAAGGGAAAAACTCGCGTGCAAGCGCGCTCGTGTTTCCCTCCACCCCCTCGATATTGGACTAGCCGTTTCTTGGTCGCGAGCAATTACAGCCGTTAAATCGCCTATGATTAACCGATATCTATTACGTATTGTAAAAATCTGTTAAAATCTGACGAAATGGTGGAGGTCATCGGCCTTCCATCTGTGTCCGCGCCGATTCTGCTATCGGGTTAATGGATACCCACGATCCTTGTGTTACGTTTACTACTTCGGGACCCAACGCACCATGATCCAAGCAGTTTGCACTCACATTCCCTTTGGTCCATCGGCTGGGAATTGAACCCGGGCCACCCACATGGCACACAAGCATTCTCCCACTGACCCGTAAGCTTATGAAATGTAACATTGTCATGATTATGGTCAGGGACGTGCACAGGCCACGGAGAGGGCAGGGGCAACTTTCGTGTATTCTGGGAGCTTTTTTTTTGGTTTTGTTACCCTTTTCTGCATCTCTTTGCGCCCCATTCTTAGATTTTACCCCTTTCTATCCCTCTTTGCACCATTTTCTTAGCTTTTTTTGGGAACTTTTACACCACCGTCACAACAAATGTTGCCCCAATTTGTTTTACGAACATGGCACTTTGCCATGAGGGCAGGGTTTTGCCGCCCCTTCCCCCCCCCCGTGTGTACGGCCCTGATTATGTTACAAGTATAGTAAGTATGAACTTAAAGCTTTATTAAGTAAGTACGTAATTTATTTAAGTTATAAATGGCATGAAATTCAACATAGAGCTTGTGAGAGTCAGTGATACATCACACAGTCAGTGATACATTTACTTTTAACATTTGAAGTCTTAAGGTAAAAACAATATCCATTTACACATAAAAATGTTAAATTATTACCTGCAAAACTAGTTTAAAACACATCAAGTATAGAATTCATAGTAAGGGTAAAATATACATATACACATTTTAAAAGTACATGTTATTATTTGGAAGGATTCGTAAAATGTACGTCCAAATCAAAATTCACACTGAAATGCTACACAACCAGTGCAAAAAAATTCAAGTTAAATATATGTTTTCGCAGATTAAATCAGTAGTCAATAAATGATCATTTATGTGACGGTTTGTAAACTTCAGACCCATTTCTTAATATCTTTTTTCATTATGTAAGGGTTGCGAAGATCTCTTAGGTTCCGTCTAAGTTTATGTAGGGTGCAGTGAGTTTTATGTGGGAATTTCTACTCAAGTTTTCAGCCTCAAATTAAACTAAACTAAACGAAACTAGCTTGTATTTAATTATTATTTAGTTTAGTTTAGTTGTAATTTAGTTTACTTTAGATTTGAGCAAAAATTACCAAATGTCCTACTTGTACTAAGTTCTTAAAATACTACTGTTGAAGTTTGAGTACAAAACAATGGCCTACTTAGCTCTCATAATTACTGTTGAAGCTTTTTGAATATGCAAAAATACTCAAAATAATTTTTAAGCTATTTTAGTCCCACAACTTTTAAATAATGTTTACTCTAGTTTTGGAAAAAAATTTGATTAAATCAAAAAAAATCATTGATTTAAATTTTAAAAAACTCGATTTTTTTTTGGATTTTTTGCAAAAATTCCTGATTTTTTCCAACCCTGCTCCTCCCCAACACTATAAGTTCTTGGTATCACGTAGGGTTGATTTCCCTTTCCGTATGAATTTCTCCAAGTAGGTACTTTCATCCAATTTTGTGTTGACCGTACATTCCATAAATATGATTCTTAAATGCAATACTCTAATTATTCTTCGTCAAAAGGCTTTAGTGGATTTCTGAAGGCTTTAGTGGATTTCTGAGAAGCAAAATTAAATTCTTCATTTTGAATCATCGCGATTTCGTCGTCTATCTAAAAAAAAAAATTATTCATTAGATCGTGGCATAAAACTAGAATATGGGACGATATGGATATCGACACACTGAAACTTTGCTCTTAAAAGTACGGTATTAACGATCATTTTTGGCGACGTGCTGCCAAAGTTTCTTATGAACGTACGATTTGGGGAGGGAGGGCGGGCCTGACGACTATTCCCTGTTGGCCGATTTTTTTCCCTCCCCCACCCTCACGGATCTTGATCGAAAACCAAACCCCCTAACCCCCTCCTTTTTTTCTTCTCCTTATCCCATCCGACCAGGTTGTAAAAGCTTGGGCATTGGACTATTAAGCCAAACGCCAAGTTCGCGCGATCGATTCGACTGTCGTTGCGCCACCTTAATGCTTGATCTCCAGTCGGAGCGGGGGTGGAAAAGTGGGGGCTTGGAGTGTGGGGGTAAAGGAGGGTTGAAAGGGCAGGGCTAGGGGCAGCCGTCAACCCCTAGATCGCTGCTCGTTTCGTATTCGTGGGTCATACCTTAGCTGACTCGTTCCTTCGTTTCACGCCCAACCCCCCTGAGGTGTGTTGGGGGTGATGAAGGTAGTGGGGGGACGTAGGGGGGGGGAGGGGTGGCGGCCGTAGCTTTCGCTGAATGCTATACTGCAGACGCTGCAAAGACGTATTGGGTGTCGAAAAGTGTCGGGCTATAAAAACGAAAAAATGGGGAATTATTACCATAATATTTAAGGTTCAGTATGTGTGTCGTTCGTGAGTTGTTGCTGACGTTCGTAGATTTTTGAGAGGTGTTCCGAATAACTTGAGGGGTTGGTCAGAACAAGGGAACAATGTTAAGACAAACGGGCGTTGCCAAACAATGTTTTGAACGGAATTTTTATGGCTGGATGTAGGCAGCAACCAGGATTTGGAGTGTTAATCTATTTTTGACAAGTTCCCCCTGGTTTGCGACAATTTTGTCGGTTTCTCCGGTCGCGGTGGAAAAATTCAATATTTACAAACTTGTGTAGATTTTTTTTTTAACTCTTCATCCATATTGTTCTTTAAAATACGCTACCCTTACACAATGTCTTGCTTTAATGTGAATCAGTTTTGCATCATTAAATCACCCACACGTGTGTAAAAGTTGCAAACGTGTTTATTTTTTCTTGTGTTTTCCCCTCTTAGGCATTGACCCCATTCCAGTTGTGGTGTCCCGTTTCACCGAATTCCTTTCCGCCGAGTTTTAATCAGTGCATTAATTTTCGGCTGAAGTGGAACTCGCCATTTCGCCGAATATTTTTTTTTTACAAATTGTCTGCCTCGCTCGCCGTGGCTAAACAGGAGATACCGCGACTAATCACAAATTCCTTCCAAAAAGGAATGATTCTTTAACTTCACTGATGTTAATTTTTTGGAGAATATTTTGATTTGGCGAAACGGGATTCGGTGAAGGGTAACCACGTTATAGTTACCATTCGGATCTGCTAGCTTCTTCAGGCCGTTAAGTGCATCTGCTTGCAAACATTTACACCCTTCTTGTTCTTAACACTCAAGGAAGATAAGTGGCTTACAAATAGTTAAAGGTACATCCCTCCTGGTTGGCTTTCCTGTACGGCTGAGTTTTGCAATGTTGCTTCTGACGCGTGTAAATGTTGCAAAAAATAAAGGCATCCATTTTCTATTTTTTGCCCTCGTGCGAAACCGTATTGCTATATTCATGTAATTTATGTAAATGTTGTAAAAGCTACTTCGCGCAGGATGCTCGAATATAGCGAGAAGGTGTGTTCTTTTAATACGTCTCAATTGTTGAGTTGGAATAATACTGCCACTACTCCGGCGTGTGTTTGCTCGACGTAGCCGGAGAAACGCCGTCTGCTTCCTTTCAAAGTGCGGTGTGCATTGAGACAAACCCAACACAGACTTTGGTTAAAAGACAGTAGATTTATCGTAACTAGCATACGGATATTTACAAAAGAGGATACATAGTGCATGGCAGCACTTCAGCACAATTTCCAAGTGAAATACAACTATAATACGAGAGAGAGGATTAAGCCAATCAGTTCGTGACACTTTTGGCCAGTAAAAAAAGTCTTTGCAAATAAAGAGTCCTGGTTGGTATTTTGCCCAAAGTCACTCTTTTGGTTGGTGGTTTTCACTACAAGCAGTTCTGGCCAATCACAGCTCATGGCACTAACTCCTACCAAAGTCAAATTTCGCGCCGACTCGCACCTTTCCCTCCTTCCGGTTTTCGGAGATGCGCTGGCAACTCTCGTCCCATGTGTTTGCACTGCACTGCTTGCCTCAGGTAAGGTTTCAAATTCATTAGGCACAGCACTGCAGGGCAGTATCACATCGGCACTACTGCATCAAATGTTTCCCACTTTCAAATGGCCACAGCGGGCACTTGGCTCACCACTGCATTACTAAGGAGTATAATTATAATGATATAATTCTTTACATCGTTAACATTCGAAGATCCAAACTGATAAACGATTCTGAATGGGGTATTCCAACAATTTGAATGCCACCTGAATGAGGCTTTCTCGATTGGCTAACTCGTCTATTTGTGCATTTTGATTCTACACCCGAATAGCGTTAGCTTACCGGTTGTTCTAATTTAGGGAGGAAAAAGTGATATTTTGGTAGGAAACAATTCAACCAGCTCAACTTCATTGTCTTGCAATTAGGTGAAAGTAAACGAAAGAAACGTTTTCATTAGTGTTTTACCCATTCATAACGCCTGTAAGCACAATTTCCTCTCCCAGCGCAATTCTCCGTTATGGTTTTAGCAAAGCAACGAAAACGGCAAAGGAGAACGAGGATACGGGGAAAGTCAGGGTTTGTGGGGTCAAAATGAAATAACCTACAGACTGTAATAATTACAACCACAAATATTGCCATGGGAACATTGCGCAACGCAAAAGGACAGGTTGTTGTGGTCAAAGGGTAAGTGAGCCTCATCGACCAGTGAGTGCAGGTGCCCACGACCCCCCCCTTTAGCATCTGGCTAGCTAACATCCGTGGAAGATTGGGGGAGGGGGAGGAGGTGTTGAGGGCGGGGGTAGCTGTGAACCAAGCCAAGACCCAGTTCGTGTGTGTGCTTTAATAAAGTCTGGACGTGGAGTACGGAGGACGACTGTTTCCCGCACCCGCACACCCGTGAAGGAAGGCAGATGGTGTCTTGGGCGACGGGACTGGAGTTGGGTGCCATAGTTAGCGGCAGCTACTCCCTGGCTGCAACCAAATCCATACGTCTCTACACTGGAAATGTAAGTGGTGCTGGAACGCTGCTGGAACATCTTAACCACGTCATTGTAGTTTGGGAAATGTTTTATATTTTTTTTTATATTTATTTTTTTAGTAATACGTTAACTATTGTGTTCGCGGCGCATCTGAGTCCTGCGAGTATTTTATGAGCGGCCACGTCTTCCTGGAGGGGGCGCCTTTAATCGATGGCCGCTATTGTTTTTTGTAACGATCTTGGATATGAACAAGGCACTCTGCTACTAAAAACGTACAATCGATTATCTGTGTTCGTTCTGCGGAGAACTCAAGATAGGCCGCGGACACTATAAGCGTACCTCAATCCTAAAACAAGTATATTCGTTAAGTAATAATAATAAAGTATGTTTCCTGAAAACGGCGTTAAGTTCGACATGAACTTACCTTGCCGAGTAAATTACAAAGAAATTCGTTACATTCGTTACCTATATACCCAAATTAACGCAACAAGTATGTCAAGTACAACAAATCTAACAAAAAAAGTAAAAAAAAAACCAGTACAACCAGACAAAATTATCATTAAAAAACAAACGAAATTATCAACAAACCTATGAATTTATACCTATCATGACCATGGACCCTGTTTTAATTAATTTCTTTACTTTTCCATTGGTAAACTGATTCATTAAATTGTCACGGATACTAATTAATTTAGGAATTGTGTAAGCTCTGCTTTTTTTCCATAATCATTCAAAACTTGAGGTACATTGCATCTGTAAGTAGTTAAATAAAATAAAAAGTAGTTTTCCTTAATAATTTTGCCTTTTCTTCATTTACTTGTTTAAATTCAGTATTAAAGTAATTTTGTATGTGGTGGCATAGTCGCCTAGCTGCCTAGTACTCAAAATCTTTTGATTTTGAAAAATATTTAATTGTAATGCACAATTGTCCTGAGAGACAATTTCTTTTTAATATTTATCCAGAAGCATATAAATGCATTTGACGTTGGAGTAGCCATATGTAACTCTTGTTTCGTGTTCCGTCTCTTGTCACAAGCCCGTCTGGGAGTGAAGTTACGGTTTTCGCTTCACAGCTTCTGGCCAGTTGATCCGACATCGCCAGAATCTAATTTTACCAGTGATACTAAGAGGGTTAAGTTCCTAACCTGGGCGAGAATTGGGATGGAGCCGGGAGGCGAAACACGTGATTCCGTCGTCAGTCGGCCTTACCGTGAAGAAGTGAGACACCTTCCTTGCATCAAGGGTGTTTCAACGACACTGCTTGACAGGAGTTTGCTTGGACCACACACAACATGGGTGATGAAGATTTTGACATATTTATTGACTAAAAATCTACACGGCATAGTTTTTGATGGACGTCACCCATGAAAGAAATGACGACCCCGTCGTTCGACCACTGGCCGTATGGGGTCGCGATCTAGAACAGGAATTATTGGAACATGGGGCAGTATTATGATAGACGTCAGGCCCTACAGATTTAGCTAATTCAATTTCGTGACGTACATTTTTGTATTTTTCAATGAAAACCAAAGTGCTTAGAATATAATTGCTCACTTTTTTTTTTCATTTTTCTCTCAAATTCTCTGACTTTTAACCCTTTTGCCCCGTTAAATTTCCCTACTGTTTTTATTATATATTTATCCCCATCCTCGTCTTTTCGATTTATCTAGCACCGAGGAAAGTGAGGAAGTTTTAGAGAAAATAGTTGTGTTCTAAAAATTGATGGTTTCACAGAGAAATGCAGAATCGTAGAATTGAATCGTAGAGTAGATTCGTACGAAAACAGAATATCATAGATTATTCTATGATTTTTGCGCGAATCTATTCTACGGTTCAATTCTACGATTAACGACAGTAATCATCCAAAAATGCTGCATACCTAACTTAGCCCATGTGAAGGTAAAGTTCATTACTAATAATGAAAGACATTCCTGGCTACAACGAAGTTTGCGTTTGATTTACCATCAGCCTATAGTTTGTTCCATTTGCAGTGTGCAGTGACGTCACAACTCTCCGTATATTAATGTCAACTCCGTTGGAATATTTTCCAATACGACTGAGATTTGGAGAAAGATCACGTGCCTGCAAACGAATCGTGGGGCAGAGGCGAGGAAGGAATTGGATAGTGTGGATAATTAGGTAATACAAGACTTAAAATGTCATTTTGAAGACCCAAATCAAAAGACATTTCGTTTTTAAGATTTCTCAGGCTAGTGGAGGGGAAGAGACAGCAACTGTCCTCTCGGAACAAATCTTAAGAAAACGTAACGAGGCAGCACTTTTTAAATTTTATTTACCGTTCTCTCCTCACCTCCATTTTTTTGACGATTTGGACTTTACTATTTTACTTGCAAAGTACAAGCAACCACAAACGTCAGCATTTTTATACCCGTCTCCCTTTGTATTCTCGCTAAAAGAGAGTTGCTCAAGAGTCCCAAGCATGGGCGGCCTTATTATGAACTGTAGGTAAACTGCAAAAAAAAATTGAGATTATCCCTCCAGAAAAAAAAAGTGTATCCACGTACGTCCCTGGCTGCTCCAGAAGTGTTCGATGAGTGTCCTGCAAGGACAAGGTGGTCTGATGATTAGCACGACTAGATCATACGATCGAGCCTGGCCTAAGCCACTCCAGGTATTTTCGGGAAAAGAAGGGCCCTGTTATGCTTCGTGCTCATGTCGACTGTGGCATATAAAAGATTGAATGAATTTCCGATTGGATTACGTAGCAAAATTGTCCCTTCTTTTTTTAGCGCAATGGATGCGGCTAGGAGCGCGTCAGACTTGCTAAGTACATGTTTGCGGAAATACGTTAGGGATGGGTCGGTTTCATTTTGTTGATTTCGGTTCCGGTTTCGGTTTTTACGCTCACAAAACAGCAGTTTTGGTTTCGATATCGGTTTTTGCCACCATCCATCCCAACCTGCTATTTCTAGTTTTTTTTTTTTTTGTATCAGTACTATTACTAGCTTCTAACTCCTGCTTTCACTTTAAACAGCGTCATAGACCATGGTCCTACCTGTGGCATCATTTTCCTCTACTATTTTCTTTTTAATGATTAGGAGCTTTGCTGTCATTTCTACGTAGAAAATAACAATTATTAAAAAAAAAATTAGAAAAACAAATGAATTTTTGATTTTTCGAACACCGTACGAAAAACCGACCCAAAACCAAATCGGTTTCGGTTTTCAGTAAAAACCGAAAATTCGGTTTCGGTTACCGACCCATCCCTAAATACGTACGGGTGTGAGTAGTGCTAGGTAGCTCAAAGAACCAGTATACGTGTGGCGATAGCTGTAGATTCTTTCCGCGGCTGGAGCAATCTGCCTTGAGGGGCCGCCCAACGGCAAACGCACTTTCTGATGAGATGACTTCCCGTGGGCCACACCTCAGTTATTACTGAAAGCACACACAAACACACAGACTCGTGGAACCGTATAAGAACAAACCAGAAAAGAAAGCAAGCCCAAAACCCACTCCACTATTGTGGCCGAGAAGGCCTCTGAGCCAATCAAATGTCGAAATTCCCACCAGTGTGGCTGGTGTTATACCACTGCACTTACTGGATTCCCAGAGAAATAAAAGCGCAGTACTATCTCCGCGCCAACAACGAAATGACCGCTTTCGTTTTACTTCCGATGCCGAAACTGATGTCCGTGTTTGGATGAAACTGCATCTGCCCGAGTGCACACCTTAATGGCAGATGAGTTTACTGCTGCATAAAAACATAGAACAACAGGTTTTTACAGTTTTGTTTCCCACTCTTTTCACCCCAGGACTTGTTGCGAAAATGTGCGCGAGGCATTAACGTCTTTTCCGATAGACTGACTGGTACGTGAAACAAAATCGCTCTGCGTCCGTCTCTAAGTAAGAAAGTTCGGAATTCGTCCGCAAAGTTCCACACCTTAGAATTAGAAGCAATTACTCAAACTCAATTAATTTGTGGTTGTAAAAGAGATATCAAAGTCCAGTTGTCCCCGGAAGACAAAAACCGCAAGGCATACAAGGCAGAAATTTAATTTTCGGAAATTGATTGCAAATGCATGATTTCCTTGATAATACAGAAAAATGAATAAAAATACAAGGACAGAAATGGGCTTATGCTGTGTGGGCCGCCATGATGGATCATTTGTATTTGACCAAGGAAATCATGCATTTGCAATCAATTTCCGAAAATTAAAATTTCTGCCTTGTATGCGTTGTGGTTTTTGTCTTCCGGGGACAACTGGACGTTGATAGAAGCAATTAGAATACCTGATTAGTGAGCAGTTATTTTTTTTCCCGTAAGAATAACAGAATTATGGTATGTTTAAAGGTGCATTTCACCCCCTCCCCCTCGTCTTTGATTGGATATTTTGTCTAATACGTTAGGGTTGGGTCGGTAACCGAAACCGAATTTTCGGTTTTTACCTGAAAACCGAAACCGATTCGGATTTTGTGTCGGTTTTGTTCGAGAAACCAAAGATTGATTAATTTTGTTGTTTTAAATTCTTTTAATAACTATCATTTTCTACGTGTAAATGACTGCAACGCTCCTAGTCGGAAAAAGACCAAAATAGTAGTGGGAAATGGTGCCATAGCCAGGCCCATAGTCAATGACGCTGCTGAAAGTGAAAGCAGACGCAAGTTAAAAGCAAGTAATACCAAGCAAGTGATAGCAAAACCCGATACCGAAATCGAAAACCGCGCTTTGTCCCCGTAAAAGCGGAACCGAGACCGAAGTCAAAAATAAAACCGACCCTATTGCCCTGTTTGGAAAAAGTTTTTTTTTTTTAATTAATTTCTTTGAGCCTTAAGTCAGCCGAAGCAACTTAATGCTTGTATGGCTGAACCGGCCCAAGTGTTTACAACTAACTCGTCGTTAAATGCCACGCCAATTTTGAAATATGCACTGTACCTTGTCTTGCTGTTCTTCTTCTTTTTCTTGGGACGTTATTTTCTTTCTTGAGTATTGTTCACTGTACTACTGAGGAAAATTTATATTACTAGAAATGTTGTTTCTCATAAATAATTTATGTATATTTATTGTTATTATTTACTGACACTGTTTTTCCTTTACATATTATTATTTTTTGTCATTTTCGTGTCATGCCTGCAAATGCGATTTTAAAATATAAATTAAAGTTAAAAAGTTAAATCGGATAATCTGTATTCTGGTTTGAGATGGGGGAAAAACACTCGTTTGGTTGATTTTTTTTCCCCAGCCCTTATCAGCAGTTGAAATGTATGCTTCAAACGTTGATGTATGATGGGTTTCACAAAATAACAAGGTGGGAGTACGATCGCCGCGTCATTGTGGTGATTGCTTGTCTCCTGCCGTTTGAGCAGACAATAGTGCCAAAAAATTGTGAAACGTCATGGTTAACAGCAACACGACGCAACAAAAGAAACGCTGACTCTTTCTGACAGTGTATTCTAAATATACCGTGGGATTTCCTGGTAACGAAAACAAAGGGAGGATTACAAGCTGATGTATGCTTGATCCAAAAGCTGAATACTGCTATATTACTCCAAAATAAAAGTTAAGAACTTAGATCTAAAAAAAACGCCATGCAAAACTTCTCCCTCCCTCTCCTTTGCCTAAAGAAAATAGTAATAGCACTAACATGAATTGTAAATGACTTCTTGCAAGTACGTTTTCAGGGTTCCCACCAACTCTGGAAAACCTGGGAAATCTGGAAAACTAAAGGAATTTAGACTACGTTTGAAACTCAGGGAAGCTCAGGGAATTCACAGATTTTTCATAAAAAAAAATCTGGAAGTGTCAGGGGGATAAAAACAAGCTGGACTTGGAGGCCAATCTTCAGAGCTGCAAAACCGTGTAAATAAATAAAAACGAATCCAAACTTTTCATAGGGCTACGTGTAACTACGTTAAACACACAAGAGTTAAAAAAGGCTGTGTTCATTGTATCTGGCTAAACAAGTAAAACTGGTAAAATGTGTTAAAAAGATTCCTTGAAATTACTGTAAATAGCCTGGAATTTGACCTCAACTACACTGGAAAACTTGGGAACCTCAGGGAAATTTATGTCAGTATTTTGGCGGGAACCCTGATTTTGTAAATTCTACCAAGCGCGTAGTTTCTGTCTTATTTTGCATTTTAATGTCCTTAGTTTGCGCCGTACTACTCGGTACGCTGATACGATTTTTCGTGGTAATAATAGAAAGCTGTTGTTACGGTAACCGAGGATTTCGTAGCTTGACACACACACATGCAGTATTTTCATCAAGCGGTCGGTACCCGTTTCATAATGCATCGAGCAGGCAGGCGAACTGACTCCAACCGACGTACCGGCAACAACGTCTTGACGTAGCTGCCCCATCGTTCACCTTAGCCGCTCTACTTAGCACGTTTGCGGAGCAGGAAAGCCGCCGGGCAGGGGGAGCTTTGTATTATTCACTTTGCCTTCCGTCCCTCGCCCGCTCGCTCCATCCCTGGCAGACCGACATTGAATAAGGTTTGTCGGGGGTTACGAGCGTCAGGCAAATGCAATTCTGGCCGGCTTCTAAATGAGGATTTAAGCTTCCTGTAGACGGGGTTGTTTGATAAATTGGTGCCACGTACTTGCTTGGTTTGCACGTGGCCCCCCGCTGTTGTCGCCTGAATACCTCTTAGTCATGCAATCACCGCGAAATGGGATTTTTTTTGGCTTTCCCTGTACCCCCTCCTTCTTCTATCCCCCTCCTACCGCTGTTTTTAACGTGTGCCACGCAGTTTCTCGTTTTTTCCGTGTATTTTATTTTCCACGGTGTCCGTTTTTTTTAGAGATGCGCTGTACGAAGCAGACCAAAGGAGCTTCTTAACCTGTGAGGTCGTCTGTCTGTATCCACCATAACTTTTGAACCCATTGCCCCAATTAGTTTTCTCGCTTTTATCCCGGGTTCGTACACGGCCCTTGAAATCCTTCAAAAAGCCTTAAATTTGAAAACCAAAAAATAAAGGCTTGAAAAACCTTCAAAATTAGAATTTTTGTTGTCAGAGCCTTGAAATGGCCTTGAATTTTCTTAGTGTACTTTATTTGGAATGAGGTTAATGCCATGACAGTAATATTAATTTTAAGATGTAAAATTCAATAAATGAGTAGAAATTGTCAGCCGAAGCCATTTCTTCGGTGAACGATTCTCCCCACGAATTGAACTGAAGACAGAAAAATAGAGGCGCCGTGCAGTGCAATCAATTTTTGCCAGAAGGGGCAGCTAAGCAAATACAGTTCAACTGGAGTAGAGTAAAAATGCGATATTAGGTTACACACCCTGCCTTTTGCTAGCTTTTGACGTTTTTTCGCGTTTTTTTTCACGTTTTTTGTAAAAAAAAAAAAACGTGAAAAAAACGCGAAAAAACGTAAAAAGGTAGCAAAAGGCAGGGTATGTAACCTAATATCGCATTTTTACTCTACTAACTGGCTGTTATTTTGTGTGTTTCTCCTTCCCCATTGGGGGACGGAGGGACAATGTTCGTCATTGTTTTTCTGCTGCAAACTAAGAGCACTGACAAAATACTGAAATTTAAAAGGAAATTTTGAGAGTCGACCGTGCAAAGAGCCTCGAAATTGGATGTAAAGTTAGCTTTGAGAACCTTGAAAGGGGCTTGAAAATGGTTTCGTCTGTGATGTACGAACCCTGTTTAGCGTTCTTCTTTTTTTTTTAAAGAGACATGTAGTTTGAAGCAGAGCTGACGAGCTTCTTGTCCTGTGAGGTCGTATGTTTGTTTATCTGTGTGCATCCATGAAAATCCATTATCCCGTTCATTTGAAACTTTCCACATTTGTTACATGCTCTATTTGCGCACGTTATTCAATAAAACTTTCTGGTGAAAGGTTCTGGCTTTTTTATTTTTTTTTTTTACTTTTTTTGCGAAAAGTACTATTTTTGATAGAAAATTCTGCCAGTCCTTGACACAAAACTGTAGTCAGTAATAAACAGAGATGAATGAGCGACATCTAAAAGTACACTTGTCACTTTTTTCAATAATTAATAGTAGACGTTCAGTGACAGACTACGAGTATTTTCCTGAATTTACCGGGAAGCTCAGCGTGGTCACCACAATTCACCAAAGTAGTTCGTAAACGCACGGTGAATTTTGCGATCCCTCACCACGACGAAATCGATGAAGCTTCGGACTCGGCCACTCCAGCAGGCGGTTTTTCCACTAAATCCAACAAATAAAAATGGCGGACCGGCAGCTGTTCGTCGCTAGGGTTATTTGCGTAAAAATAATTAACAAATGGTGGAGATGTCGTCACAAGAGTGTCCCTATTAAGCTAAAAGATGGTAACCAGTCAATTGACTTTCAGTAACAAATGTAAGTGCTTAGCAACTCCCTTGACATAACGGTGAGCATATGAAGGTGAGCGTTCATTTTCTGAACATTTCTTTCATAATGGTAGAAGTTGTCCTGACATCCTGATACTCCTGATTTTTGAAAATTTGTCCTGAAATGTCCTTATTTTTCACATATTGTCCTGAAATTTGTCGAAATTCTAAAATTAATTGCAAGTACAGAGGGGAGCAAAAAGTTTGGCCTGCTAACAATGAGCAAATACAACCATTAAGAATTACGGTATTGTTACGTTCAATTCAGTGCAATGGAACATAACAATACCGCAAATCTTAATTGTTGTATTTGATCACTGATCGCTGTTGTGTTCTTGTATTGTAGCTTGGTTTGGGGTATGTGGCTTTGGGCCACGGCCCCCTAAATAGAAACAAGTTAGGAGACCAAACTTTTTGCTTCGGGTGCTGCAGCCATAGGGCCTTATTAGGGCTTCGTCGGGCAGATGACCGGAAGCGGTTAACGCTCGCTAAAACCCTTTGCTCCCCTGTTTGCTCCCCTCTGTACAGTGAAAAAAAAAGGAATTATTATCTAAGCCTTCATTTTTGTACCGGCATAACAAATACCAGTGATCTTACACTATAAACCAAAGTCTCATAGCAGAAATTATGCAACCGCAACGACTCCCGGAAGGGGAACAATGAAAACGTGCGAGTGTGTCAATTCTGTGGTTTGAAGTTGAAACTGGGACGTTGTTGCCCTGAAAAGAAGTTGAAATTGACACATTATTGCCTCAACTAACAATTGGCTCTAACAATTATCCTTCTAACCAAACACCGTCGTAATCTCAAGGGCAAGTATTACATGACGTCATGCACACTTCTTTTTCACACGGTACGCATCGCTTAAGCCACAGCGAAACACTGGGAGTGGGGGGGGGGGGGGGGTGAGCTTTTACCATTAAGCATACGATTGCGCATTAACTCAACCTAAAAGAGAATTTCCAGGGGTGTTTGCTATTAATTCAAATAACCATCCACGTTCAACTACGTATAGCAAAGAGGAGGAAGGGAAGGAAACGAAGAGGAGAGGGAGAGGACGGGATAAAAGGAGGAAGCAACCACGGGTCAAACAAATCCCCGGGCGAAGTCGGGTACGATGCTAGTATACGATAAAGTGCTAGTACCATATCGTTCATGAAATTCAGAAGAATTCATCTGCATGGATCTTAGCAGTTGCCAAGCAACGTGTTTAGCCAGTCAGCCAGCACGACTTGCCACAGCCGCCCGTCACGCGGCTACCGCTAACATTAGGTCGATCTACGTGTTTTTGAATGGTAAAAACTACTGAATTGTGTGGCACATTTTACATATTGAATTGGTGCTGCATTTTGTAGTTTCCCCCCCCCCCCCCTCCACAAACTAATACTTAAATAATGGTAAGAGATGCTAATTTCATTAAGGACTTGTTTCATAAGGAAGACACTACAGTAACATGTTCGTGTTTCAAAATACAACGTTTGGTGCGAGGGAATGAAAAACGATCCCCTACTGTGCCTGATGTACTGTGTGTAGTTAACATGTTTTTTCCTAATTCGAATAAACGTCCTGAAAGTATACTGAAATTTGGTCCAGCATGATGTCCTTTTTTTTTTTTTAACGACTTCTATCACTGCTTTCGTGTCATTCGGCGCCATTTTATCCATTGACTCATCAAGCAACTCTGTTCCATAAGAGTTAATTCATGACGTCACCTTCGGTAGAATTGGTTCGTTTTGGTGAAATCTGCCATTGAGCTGTTTGGCGAGTTTATTAAAGTTTTCAAATTCAATCTGTATGCCAACTTATAAGTCTTCACTTTTTTTTTTTTTTTTTTTTTTTGTGTAAGGCTTTTCTTGTTTCTCTCCCACTTCTTTAAACCTTTCGCCCGTGTTGTTTTTTCCTTTTTCAGATTATTTTCTTTTCCACATTTCATTTTTCTTCGTTTTTTCTTTTCTCTTTTTGCATCGCAGAAAGCGTTTAAGACTCGTCGTTTGATCATTTCGTTGATGGAATCTTTTCTTTTCCTAATTTTTTTATTATTATTATTATTAATATTATTTTGCTTGCTCTTTCCAAAGAAAGCCGCAAAATTTGTAGATGCAAATAATCAATAATTAATTTTCGCGCTTGCGATGTAAACAGCAATGCATCAACGGTTTCTTAAAGTGGCACCCGAACGCAAACAAGATGTAAAAGAGAGCGGATATTAAATTTAAAATTTATCGTTATTGACATAAATCCCATAATTTTGTTGGCTATGCATACAAACCAAATTTACGTACGAAGCGTTATTAGATTATGATGCTCCGTAGGACTAGGTAAGGAGCATACGATGTATGCGGTAGATGTATGCGCGCCCGTGGTAATGTATTTATTTTATATACAGTATGTGGAAACGCTTCCCTGTGATGAATAAGACAGAACAATTTGTATTTAGATTAAGAAACAAATTGTTTTTCTAAAACAAAAATAGAAGTTGTTTATGAATGCAAGAAGTAAACGTGATTTCGTATATATAGAAGAGGAAATTACTAAAAGTTCGTTCGAAATTTTATTTCGGCTGCAGGCTACCAGCTCTCAACCATTTATGAAAAGAAATACCCATCGGCTTATACACTCCTTTGTCAACCACGTATGAAAGGATTTAAAATGCTGACAAGCACGTGTTAGTAAAGGTTGGGTTTGACCTCAACCTCCCATGTTAAAGCCGAAAATTTGACGCTTAATATTTCCGCCGTCTGAATATTTTTCGATTAAATTAGGTATGTCAGCTTTGTTGGACTTGATCAAAAAGCATACCAAAATTCATTAAATCCGCCGTGGGAAATCGGAGATCTGGATCTGAGATGAAATCATAAAATTCGTTTTTGGCTTGTTGTTAAGAAACGTTTCTACTATGCTCTCTACAGATCAAGCTATTCGTCCCATAAAGCTGGTTCTTAGCCGATTTTACAGGTATTTCTCTGTGACGTTCCCTTTCCGTAAGGCCTTTTCTGATTGGTCAAGTGGTTCAGGGCTTAAGGGAGCTTTAAACGACCAGATTGATTTACATTGTTTTAAACATTGCGAATTAACAAACACCAGCTACAAGACGTTGTCTCAAGATTAAATGGTTTATTTCCATATTGGTTATTTGGAGGTTATTTCGTTTGTACAAGCTGCTTTTTGAAGCAAATAATGCCAAAGGTTAAGCCCGTACCTAAACTGCATGGTATGCCAAATTAGCACGAATTAGAAAACAAAACGAGCTCGTTTGATGCTTAAGGTAAGGTTTAATCGATCCGAAGTCAAAACAGCAAAGGAACCCAAATAAACTTTACTCTAAGGTTCAGATAATGCATTGTTGCTGTAATGTTTAGTCCACATGAAACCTTACTGCTGCATCCAACCATTATGCACTTAAATACAATTAGAGCCAGAGCGCAAATTTTAAAATTTTTCATGCTCAAACAAAAGAAGAATAATGTAAGGCTACACATTCGACTACTGTATTGGTTAGATTTTACAGTGTTCTGCAGTCACGTCATCTACTTTCCATTCATCACCCTACTTGTGATACACATAGCATTGCTTTTTAGATTTTCAAGCACTTTTCCAGGCATGGACTTTCATTATTACTTTCCACCACATTTCCATGTTTTCAACGGCTTGCACGAACCCTGAATTACCTGTACAGCTGTGCTACGCACACCTAAGACGTTTAGTTTTTGAAAATTGTCCAGTGATTTCGTTTAGCCTAGTAGAATGCACCAATCATTAGCTGACTTATCGTGTGCAAAAGTAAAAACTGTAAAACATTTGGATACAGCAGTAAGGTTTCGCGTGGACTAAACAGTACGGCAAGACTGTAGTATCTGAAACCTTACAGGAAAGTTTATTTGTGTTCCTTTGCTGTTTTGACTTCAGATCGGTTAACCTTACCTTATTAAGGAAAATTGAAAATTAGCCAACAGCGAAAATCATACACTAGAAATACCTTACCTTAAACATCAAACTAGGTCGTTTTTTATTTTGTAATATTAGGATCAGGGCACCAACAGTTGAAAAACAAAATGTTAGTTGGGCGACAACGTCTCTCCCGTAAACTATTTAAATAATCTTGAAATAGACATTGTCTCTATATATCAAAATTTAAGACTTTAACTCTTCTACTGGTCGAGATGATCATTCTTCTTCTTTATTAGTGATTGTAAAATAAACCTATTTGGAAGTGGACTGCCCTGATTCTTATGGATAAAATTCAGCTGGTCAGTGCGGTTAAAAATGTGCACTTTGGCTACATTCCAACATCATTACATACAAAGTAGTGGTGCTTCGTCAGAGTTAATTGTAAAAATATAATTTAAAACGTGTTACATGTTAAATGTAGTATGAAGATTGTCAACTTCAGGGTTTAAAAATGTGATGTTTATAATTAAATAAAAAAATTCAGATAATTCGATGTCGGATACACGTCAAGAATCTGATATTTTCAAAACTGTTAAAAAACTGAAGAAAAAGTGACAAATTTCAAAGGTAAATCATACACAAAATGTCACTTGTAACGAAAAATGTCAAGGCACTTACGTGAGATGAATAGTGTTGTTAGTGGGAAAATGTCAACGAAATATTTCGGACATTTTTCGGAAAAATTAGAAAACTTTTGGTCCGACAACAAAAATTATTCCATCCCCAAAAAATGGAAAAATGTAACTTAAGCGTAACTACATTTGTTGAAATTTCTAAAATAAACTGTCGGTGCAACAAGTTTTGCTCCATGTATATGATAATCAACTGGTATCAGAGACGTCAGGAAAGATGAAAGTCGGAAGGGTATCAACCAGAAATATACCGACATAATTTTCCATCTAGCCAAAAATTTATGTAATTTTTCCGACTGATTTGCCACTGACCAAAAATTATGTAATTTTGCCGACTGATTTGCCAAGTGGCCAAACGTTGGTGGGGTGTGACAACCCCCCCCCCCCCCCCGACTGTATGTATCATAAACTGTGCCGAAATGTGTACCTAAGGTGTTTTAAACAGGTTAAAATACATTAGTTCTGAAATATAAGTTGAAGTTATGGTAGTAATTAATTTCTAAATGAAATTTATGCATTAGTGTGCAGAGGGCTTGTTACACCCCTCGCTGAGCGACGAGAGCGAGACTCTTTCAGCCGTAGCCACGTAGTTGCTGAAAGAGTAAAGGTTACTTCAAGAGGGGATTCGCAGTTCTTCCAACCACAGTTGGTAACTGAGAGAGAGACGATTCTGGCGAGAGAATAGGCAGGGGGAGAAGGAAGAGGGAGGCCTAGAATTATGGCAACGTTTTTTGCCGTCCCATCCTTCCTGTTTTTAGTTCCCCTTTTTCTCAGTAAGTACGTTACGCAGTTACCGAACCTCCTGCCTGCATTTATGCATCGTGCCAGCAATGAATTCCACCACATACAATTCATAAAGCGCCTGCATTCCCTAAATGTTAGCTTGAAAACAAGGCATTAGAACGGCGTTTATTCGCATTGTAAAGAAACCGTGGAGTTGTGCGATTACTACCTTGAGGCGAGTGCACTCCTACCTTACTGCTTAACGATATCGTTCAAGTAAATTATTATAATTTTGAGGAAAACCCGTAAGATTAATGTTTTCTGCTTATGCAGTGTGTCTTCATTATCTGGGCACTATGTTCAGCTTTTAACTTGGGAGTTGCGCCATTAGAAAAATGGTCAGGAGGGAAAAAACACGTAAAATAATAAGAAATATACAGGGTGTCCTCAAATTATTCACCCCATAAAGAAATTGAACTAAAAAAAACGAAAAAATATATTTAAAAACAGTAAATGCCAATTTTGTATTAACTCAAAAAGTTTTTTTTTTTTTTTTACAAAATTTCTGGTGATGATGGCCTCATGATGAACCTCCATGTACGCCCCTTTTGTTGCTTGGAGAATATCCAGTCGACAATCGATTTCTACCCAAATATTTTTAAGTATATCTAATGAAACCGTGCTTATTATCCTGGTTTTTCTTGTGGGGCTTTATAAGGGACAAAGTGTACACAAGAAAGGTAACTTGTGTGCAGGAATGACGGGACAAGATCACCCAGGCGATAAAAAACGTATCAGTAGACATGCTTACAAACGTTTGGGGAGAAATCGATTTTCGAATGGATATTCTCCAAGCAACAAAACAAGCGCACGTGGAGGTTTATTATGAGGTCATCATCATCAAAAATTTTATTAAAAAAAACTTGTGAGATAATAAACAGTTGACATTTTACAGTTTTTCATTTTTCTGTTTTCGTTTTTTTTTTTAATTTAATTTCTTTGTGGGGTGAATAATTTGTGGAAACCGTCTTTAAAAATAAGGTGAATTGGAAATCAGCCATCAGCGAAAATCGTACACTAGCTTTAACGTACCTAGTACAGTAAACCACTTTTATGCACTTACGTATCATTTAAGTGACGTGACCCTGATTCGAACTGGCGAACCAGTCCTTCACTAGATCACAGCCACACCTCCTTTACCGATAAAGGTGGCTTAGTGTACTGCGTTATTTTTAGTGTGTGATTTTGCCTTGTGGCTTTGTTTCTAATTTACCTCAACATTATTTACAGTGATTTGTGTTTATTTACGTTTACAATTATTTGAATGTAGTAATCGCTCAATATTAAACAAAAATGTGTATACATCGTGTGTTCGGCAGCTCACTATGTCTTAAAATAAGCAAAACACCCATGCTGTCATTTCTTGGATTGCTGGGACGCTATTACGGGGTGGCCTGGTGGCATACAGAAGAAATTCTTCCCCCCAAAAAACCAATAATGAACACACAGTATTGTACACCATACCTTCTATACTCTTTGACACCATCAAAGCAACAATTAGTTACGGTTCAATCCAAATTTGGTGAAAATCAACAGATTACCCGCCTAAGCCGTTCATAGACCTGCAAGCAACACAGTGATTGTGGAAATAATACAATTATCGGTAATCGTGTCACCACCTATACTAGGGCTTAGTGTCTGGTTGAAGCCTTTTGTATTTTCGCGACTTTAAGCCATTTTCCAGATCAACTGTTCTGTAATCTGTGTCGTTATTTTTATCATAAATTATCACTCGAAATACTGTACCCTAACTAGGCTCAAGAAATCGACAAACAATTACACGCAAAGTTATTTCTTAAAACAAACTTTTTATTGACGACATTTTTTGTCGTCAATAAAAGAAGAAGAAAAAGTCTTCAAACAAAGAAATATTTGGCACTTGGCAGGTAATTTCTAAGGATTTGGTTCGTATTTGGCGAATTGGCTACCGTAATTATTGAGCACCGCTTGGTGTGTTTGTTCAACGAAATTTTGAATAAGTCGCTAGTTATATTTATTCACTTAAAGTGCATTCAAATGTTCCAATTTCTCTTGTTCATGACTGTTCCCTTTAGAACGCACGTAATGAAGTAAGTGTCCTGCCCTTAAGTTTCATGTCCGGTCCCTTTGTACCCCTTGAGACCGAGTTATTGTCTGGACAAGGCTCCTCGTGTAATGGTGACCAGCCATTTCACTGGTCATTGAGATGGAGCATTAAAGTAACAGAGCAACGAACCCTTGTTCTAAAGGGACGTCAGAGAACACTAATTTTACAAGCTTTGTAGTTTGGATTAGTTCGCCTAATTAACATTTGTGTGTTATAGCACCCTTGTTATTACGTTGTGGCACTTGGGACACGTGCCCCCTCCCCCATTCCTTTTTGGATGCTCTGTTGATAGATCAAATAATGAACACAAACCAGTAAAATGAAGGCAAAAAAATCGTTAAAATAAAGACGGCAATACTGATTCCAGGGCTTCTTCCCCCCCCCCCCCCCCACTTTTTTTTAGTTTGCGGATGCAATGTATAGTATAGTCCAATTACGTGTTTAGACGAGTTGTGTACGAAACTGAGTACGATGACAAACAATTGCAATTGGAATTTGTAGCTTTTGTTAACTGTCCCAGTATTAAAGCAACATATCGCCTGCCTCACAACACCCACGCGACGATCACGTCCGCGTATTTACCACAGCTAAGGTCAACTGAGACGGTAGCTTCGTTCCTCGCAACGAAAACGTCGCTACTGTCTCAATTGGCATTGCGCCTAATAGTCCAGCCAGCGTGAACCCATTGATTGTGTCGTCACAAACCGGAATGATTCTCGTATTTTAAAATCACAATTTATAATTTTCAAGGCTAGTGTCTTATAATTTTGCTTCGGCGGTCTATTGGAAAAATTAATTTTAATTTTTACCGCATTAGTCTATTAGATTTTAGAACTCATGGTAATTATTAGAAAATTAGTAGATGTACACACAGAGATGAAACGTCATGATTATTGCACACGTACAATGCACGATTTAGGACGGGTCGTGAGTAAATAAAGTTCCATTATATTCAACAGAAAATCTCCTAGACGCCACATTTTAAAAAGGATTTTTAGCAAGGGAAAGACTAACGGTAAGTAAATAGACCTTTGGGGCCGTACTTGATGTGGAGGATCGAGAAAAATGGCGCTGGGAGGTATATCCCGTTAGGCCTAATGTAACAGCAAATTGCGAATACGTTTTTGTTGATTGTGTCTTTGATAGAAGAATGCACAACTTATATAAGGGATACAGGAAGTTGGTTACTTTATGTAAACCTTTAGTGATTGGAGTGGGTGAGTTTTTTTTGTTTTTTTTTGAGGACATACTTGAACCAGTCGTCTCCTTTTTTTGCCTTGTTATGATTTCATTTCCCCGTTACAATTCGTCATAATTTATTTTTTTTTATGTGAAAGATCATCGGAGTAAGGTACTCTCTCCTCCTTTATTCCCATGATTTGATTTACATTTTTTTTTTAAATCGGATAAATCGTACATTCTGCATGCTCTTTACGCGTATCATAAGTGTGGGTGGGGCATTTATAATAAGCGCAAATGAAAAATAAAATAAAATTTAGTTAAAAATAAAAATTAATAACAATGAAAACCTCTCCATGTTGCAACTATACCACTCACAAGGAATAACTCAGTCGAATTTCATATGCGTGTAGAATGGAGTTTCTCTTGGATCGACGAACAAAATTAAGCAACACTTGTAGGCTACATTTTTTCGCCTTGTGGGAAAACTATATGAAAAGAGGGGGAACAACCCACCCACCTATAGTGTGTATGTTGGGGGGGGGGGGGGGTGTTCGTATATGGTGAAAACCAATATGAAAAAACAGCATATTCAATTAATGATTGAAATTTCCCTTATCGAAAACTATCATGAAATGCAATGAAAAAAATCATGACTCTTCCATGATGAATTGGCGCAATGACTTTACATGATTTTTGAAAGATTTATCATGATTCACTATCCTTATTTATCATCATGAATAAGCATCATCATGAACATCACGCAAATCGTGTTAGCAGGTGATGATAATTCTACCGTTCATGACAAATCATAGTAAATCACAACTCCTTGCCCCAGTTCATCTGGACTAATCATGACAATTCCATGACAATTTTTTCATAAGCGTTGCTGTAGGCCCAACTGCCAACAAAATTGTACCATGATAGGATGTTTATATAATTTAGACTGCGCAGGGGGGTCTTAATCCGGCTGTGATTATGCAACCAGTTGCTGAAAGGTTGTTTGTGCCTTTCACTCGTGGAAAAGAAAGATTTGTAGGCCTACACTGTAATGCAAATTTTATTGAGTGAACAAGATTGTAGTGCCTTTTCCCAAATCACCGTCCGTGCAGGCCTGTAATTTTCGGCTAATTGTTATCTTTTGATTGCCTATACCTACTTGGAACGTGCCGTGTCTCATTTCATTATATTGCTGTTAGGCAAGCTTTATTAAGGCAGTGTGTCCTTGCCGACACCTACAGTGTCTTAGTCACCATGTTATCATTGCCTCATATTTGTCCCTCCTCCCGCCCGATACGTCGCGTCGCCGCCGTTGTTGAACCGCCAGACAGCCTTCTCTAACGATCGAGTGGGCTGCGAAAACCTTCAAACCGTTCACACTTCCTTGGAACATTTTCTGCAGTCTATATCGTCGGAACTGGTTGAGAATAGTGTAGGGGGCTGACATGACGATGGATAATGGATAAACTGCGGTTAAAAAAATGTTGGCTTAAATCGCTTCGACTGTATGGAATTGTTTTCGTTTTATTCTTAAAGGTACATTCCTTCCGGTTGGCTTCCTGTATGGCTCAGTTTTGCAACATTTACTTCAGACGCGTGTAAATGTTGCAAAGGCATTCATTTTCCTGTTTTTTCCCCAATCGTGAAGAAATTTGCTGCATTCACTCTAACCTATATGTAAATGTTGCAAAAGCTAATTTGCGCAGGATGCTCGAAATTAGTGAGAAGGTACGTCCTTTTAAGTTTGACCGAGCCGTTACGATAAAATTGTTTTTTTTATCCCCTCTGTAGAGTTTAGGTCGCCTAATTCACCTGAGTTTTCCAAGTTTTAAGAGTAGTTGAGGTAAATTTCCAGGCTATTTGCTGTAATTTCACGAAGGAAATTTTCCACACATTTTCCCAGTTTTACATGTTTTTTAGGGCTCACATAGTGCAAAAGAGCAGCCCCATTTAATAACTTTTAGGTGTCAGCACACAAGTATAACGATACATTTTTTTTTTGCCACAAGACAATGTCTTAACAAAAAATGTTTAATGCACTTATAGACTAGGCCTAAAAGTGTGGCTTTGTTTTTTCCCTGAATTTTCCAGGTTTTTTTTGTGAAAAATCTGAGAATTCCCCGCATTTTCTCCGAGTGTCAAAATTCCCTGAGTTTTCCAGTTTCTCGTCAAGTTCCCCGTACTACTTCTCGCCCAAAGAACAGAGTCCAAGACGCAGCACGAGCTTTGTGAAAAGTCCTTCGAAGACCCTGAGCAAAGCGTGCAAGTACAGCCCAGTGGTCAGCATCGCCGTCTCCACCATTGGCATAAGCAAGAGACGTTAAAAAAAAAAGCCATCTCTTTAATTCATGCAGTATAGAGCTAATAATTTACGGCAGTGACAGGAATTAAAAGGAAAACTGTTAAACGAACTGTGAATTTTGAAACTTGCAAAACTATCAACGTAATGTTCAATGGAATTCAGCAGTAGTAAAAGCACGAAAATGGATTTAAATTTTGGCCACAGTCGGCAAAGGCAAAGAAAGAAGAGCACACAGCACCGGATGTTTTTAGCGGAAGATCCGTGTCATGCTGGGATGTGTGACTAACCCAATCAATGACGTCACCTGCCTGTCCTAGGAACAAAGGAATTAACCAACCCCCATTGGAAAATGGGAAAATAGGTGCCCAGTCGGGGGTTGGAGGCGATGAGGCATTTCTAATCCGGCCTGGCGTAATGATGAATTCGGTTCAGGCCATGGTTGCTCCCTAAACATTGGGTTGTTTTATGTTCAGTTAACACATTACTTGTACTTGAAATTTGCAGTGTTTTACTGTAAATTTAACAGACGGTTAAATGGCATTTTCGGTGAACACTTGTTATTTAAATTCTTGGCCCCAGTTTTACATTCCTCAAAACAAAAAAAGCGCTTGCGGTCTAACGAATAGCGGCGAATACTTTTGAATTGTCACCTATTTTACTTTTAGTGACGCGCGGCGCGAAGCGGAGGGACGAAGTTCTTTCATACTGTAATGTCGTCTGTCCGTCTTTGTCTGCTTCATTTCAAATTCTCCATGTCCATTCTGTGCCCGATTTGTAGATTTTAGTTCGTAATCACTAAAATTAACCAAAGGGTTTCGTGGATATTGACACTATCAAAATTATTAACCAGTAAGGCTGCACCGATACCAACTTTACCGATCCAATACCGATACTGGTTGTAAAAATTTAGCCAATACTGGTACTGATATCCAAAACATTATCCCCAATTTTTCATCAACGGTGTAGTTTTCTGAAAAAGTCCTATAATTGTTAAGATAACTGTTTTAAATAGTAGTACCAACACTTAATATAGGTACAAAGATACCTGGTGATTTCCTGAGTGAAACGCTGCAAACCGCGTGTCGTTATCGCGAACAGTTACAGAATTATCGATAATTATCAATTATTATTATTATTATATTTCTGTGAAAGTTGCCGATACCGACCAGATGCTGTAAATATCGGCACCCGACCAATCCAATATCGGTATCGGTGCAGCGTATTAACTTCATTAACTTCATATCATTCACGGAAATTAATCAGCAATTATTGTACAACCTAAAGAAATTAATGTGCGACCCGGTACAACCTAAAAAACGTACAACCTAAAGACTAGACATATAAAATGAAGTCTAAAATCGTGCATGTCACGGCTTTAAATTTAAAGCGCAAGTTTCCTAGAATTTTTCCTTGCATATATTAGGCTACTTTTGGGTCACCTACACAAAAACTGGACACAAAAGGAGCGGTGGGAATACGTCTATGATGGGAACTCGTTTACAATACGACAATTTCATTAGTGCGTCACCGCAAGTTGCTTCGATAGGCGCCATCTTTAGCTTGGAGTTACCGAAATTGTAACCGACGGATGGCGTTACCAGTTCGGGGTTCAGAGCCAACTGAGGTAGCTGAAGTGAGCTACCCACAGCCAACGGAGCTATCTCAGGCCGCTGAGTCCCAACTATACTATACTCCATATAATCGGCAGTAATTTCGTCATGTTGCCTAAAAATGGCGCATATCGAAGCACCTTGTGTGGATACAATAACGCAGTAGTACCGAATGTGTGTAACATGTTTCCACCACTCCTTTTGTGTCCACTTGTTGTTTTGGTAAATAAAAGGTCGCTGTGATTGCCATTTAATGGTTCAAGACCTTATTAATGGACAAATTTTGCCAATATTCCAATGGTACCAGTCTTCACGGTTCTTTCTATCTAAACAGACATTTCCCCTTCCAAGACTACTGAATAAATTTTACTTTTTCTTTATCATGTCAAAAGTTGGCTCTGTGAGGAAGGTAAATTCGAAAAGAATTAAACTGGTAGCGTTATATGCAGAGAACTAGACCGTTAGATATTTAGCGGCATCTATTGGTAGGTAAATCGAACAAAATGTAAAAATGAAACTGTTTAAATTGCATGTATATTATTCTATCAACACATCAACACATCTCAATCGTTCTTTTAATGTTCGGACGTCAAAAACATGAACAAACAATACAACGATTGTTCTTCTTCGAAATTCCTCCCGAGTGGCTTTCCTGTATGGGTCAATGTTTTTAAAAGCATAAGAAACTGTTTTTCTATATTCACTCTAACCTATGTAAATAATAGGTTAGAATGAATGCTCGAATATAGCGGGAAGGTATGTCCTATTAAAGGTACATTTTCCTGGTTGGCTTTCCTGTATGACTCATTTTTGCAACTTTACTTCAAACGCGTGTAAATGTTACAAAAACTATTTCACGCAGGATGCCCGAATATAGTGAGAAGGTATGTCCTTTTGACTCTGATCGGAAATATTACACTCGGGTTAAAGAATATTGCCAAAAGCTTTTAAACGCCAAATTGTCATGCGCTAATTTTACCAAAAGTTTAAAAGTTATATGAGTAAAGATTTATGTGCAGAAGAAGTTGGACCAAATGACTCGTTGGGAATTGTAGTTTTCTTAATGGTAGCTTTTTTTGTTTTTTTTTGTTTCCTTTTGCTGGTTTTCTCAGGAATTAAAGTGTATGTGTATGTGAGACAACGTCCTCTAGGGGGTGCGTCATCGTAAATTGTGTCACTACTCTAATTATTGGGGTATGAAAACACGAATATCTCCTCTTGCCATTCGGTCACGCTTGAGGCGAGCAAAGCGTGACGCAATTTTTGTCGTTACTAACTCATGTTGAGAGGGTCCTCCTCTCGTATCAGTCCCTTCGCCCCAAATTCGTTCACGGGGAACGGTCAACCCAGCAAAACAGTGGATCCACGCAAGGGCCTTCCCTTCCTTTGTTAATAAGGTACGGATGCATGGATATGGATGGATATTACTGTTAGTTCCGACCCAATGCGTTGCAAGCGTCGTCCACTTTTTACATATTAACTAATTTATTTCAGTAACGTAGAGTCAGAAACGCAGCCCACACGGGGGAAAGAACCCGTCAAATTTTCTCCAATAAAAGTAGTGATATCAGAGAAAAAATGGCTGCCACCAAGATTCCTACGCGGTGTCCCAAGTAGGGGTGGCACGATACAAGAATTGTTTATCCCGATAAAACTTTTTAAATTATCACGATAATCGGTAATATCTCGATAAAACAAATGTTGAGCCTGGAATAACCATTTTAATTTTGTTAATTTAAAAAAAATAGCCAATAGCCTTCACGAATGTGAATTGTCTGGCACTCGCCATTTGGCTAGTAAATGTGAAAATGCACTTGCTGTTGTCCATTAATTCTTCACCACGTAGAAAGAATCTAGCAGATAATGCTTAAATATTACTTGCATTAAGCTAACCCTCAAATGGGCTAAAGTGGTTAGCAACAGTATTGTACACTTGATTGGAGAGCCCTAGTAATTCCGCATGCAACGCCGCAAACCGCATGATACTAGCTATTACGGTTTCCGAGATATGGCT
>JAHWFP010063059.1:59068-72175 GCA_023313725.1 Lithobius niger
CGGGGGTGTTATTTTGAAGGCCTTCATTTTAATGGAATTAGAAGTGCCGCTGGAGTACGATACGAACTGAATACCATTTCGGGTTTGCAGGTGGCGGGCGTTATGTAAAAAAAAAATAATAATGATGTTGTGTCATATGCGATTAATACTCAACAAAAGTTCACACACAACCTTGGATCTTTAATACGCGCCGACAACACCCATGTGGGAAATTTATGATCTAGAATTTATGACTGCGTTGGCTCATCCGCCTATTCCCATGTTAAACCCGAGGTTAAACCCAGTAAACCATTTGCTCGATAATGATGAAGTAAATCTAAAAAAAAAAGTGATATCATCCCAAAATTAAACCTGGTAAAACGGATCTGCAAGTTGAGAATAATCGGCCATTCAAAGGAGCGATATCAACATACCGAAACACCAGACGTTAAAGGGGGGGGGGGACCGTGAATATTTAACCTCTGTACCATTAACCTTTGTCCAGGTTCTTATCTATTGCTATCAATTGTCATTGAAATGAACACAACAACGAACTATTTGACCGTCAAAGCAATTTGTGAACGGTCCCCTCCCATCAACAACGGTGTGCCTTGCAGGCATCGTCTGCTCTTCCAACCCTACCTCGACCGCCGGCGCTCTACTTCTCCCCTCCCGTGTGTGGAAATGGAACAGTCGGTTGGGAGGAGAGACGAGTAGAGATGGAAGGGATAGTAGAACGCGTTTGTTCGGTCAGTGCTAGACGTCGGCTGCTTGCTTACCCGCTTGTAGCCAGCTGAGCTAACAGAGCGTGCGGTCAATGTGCGGTTAAAGGCTTGGGCTCGTGCGGCGTTTGTGCGTGTGCCGTGTGCCGTGGACGAACACCCCGTGTGCGTGCTTAGGAGACGCAAACCACTGCACGCCGGGTTTTATTCTTTTTCCGGGGAGAAATCTTTGGGATTGTTTTTGTGCTGCGGAACGCTGAATGTGTGCGGCGTTGGGTTCTGTAGTAATAATATTGTGCTTCGTCGTACTGAGTGCTTCTACTTTCAACAAGGGAGAATTTTGTTGTTGTCCCGGGGGTGGCTGTTGATGCTCACGTTGCGTTGACCTGTAAGTATAAATGCGGAGAGGAAAAGGTGTATTTTGGCAATCCTTTGCATGCTGGTTGGTGCCAATGTTGTGCTCTGAGCCTTGGCGGCTGTTTTGTTTCCAAATCGGGACCTTTGTACCGGCCGGTTGGTGACGTCATAGTTTACAACCGTAATGACGTCACCCTGTTGGATTGTTAATATAGTAATTATTCGCCCCATGCTTACCGGTGCTGAGCTCTACTTAGCGCATTGATAGCCATATTCAGGGTGATGTTTTTTACGGAAGATTTTACGGGATGATGTTTACGGGCCCCGTTTTTCTGGTTGTCCCGGGCCCCCGTTATGTCTGCTGCACAATCCTGCAGTTTGTACCTTCGTTTTAATTCTCCAGGATTTCTTGAGTTATTTTTGTTATTTTAGTAAAATTAAAAGGACATACCTTCTCACTATATTTGAGCTTCCTGCGCGAAATAGCTTTTACAACTTCTACATTGGTTACAGTGAATGTAGCAAAACCGTCTCTCACGAGGGAAAAAATAGGAAAATGATGCCTTTGCAACATTTACAGACGGCTGAAGTAATGTTGCAAAACTGAGCCATACACCAAAGCCATCCGGGAGGAATGTACCTTTAAGTTCCGTTAATCGTTCGAATTTCATGCTGTACCACATAATGCCACGCTATAGTCTTTTTTCCGAAGACAGTGTAAGGAGACGTCCCCCCCCTCCCCCAACAAAAAACCAAAAAAAAAAAAAATCAATTAAACAATTTTAGGGACAAGGCTGTGTAATTGTATGTGTGGCTTAATAGTATTTTTTATGTAAAAAGTGTTGCCTCATTCCGTGAAATTTTGGGCCCCCTCCCGAGTGTTTGCTGCAGTAATGTCATGCAGCAGTGGATGTTGTGCTAAATATTAAGGCTGGTTTTGAGTGACGCTAACTATTGACTGCCTACCTGGTTAATACGAACGCTATTGCATGGTTTTCCTTTGAAGTTCCAGAGCATGATAGTAGATTTTACGCCTTGATACCCTGCCAGTTGGCAGGTTGTAAATTAATGCTTTCGTTATCGGGAATGTTTCAGTAGCATTCAAAGATCTGACTTCATCCTATTTTGGGTTGGACTACTATGTACAGTAGTATTAGTAGTAGTCTAAAGGAGCGCCCTATATAGTTATTAGATCCTGCTACTACTACGCTACTAATAATAATAAATACGAGAAATGAGCCAAAGTATTTATTTAAAAGTGTGGTAGTGCAGTTAGGAATATCACGAAAATTTTCACGACGTGGTAAATATTTTTAAAGGTTGAATCACGCGTGAAAAAGAATGAACTGTCTTTTAATTTCAGGTGAAAATTTTGTCAAGTTGTTGGGGTGAACAACGCCGAAAAGTTAGAAGCAAAGGACAATTATCAAAACAGTGTTTTTATGTGAACCATTCTGTGTGCTTTGCTTTTTAAGGGGAAACTACTGATGATTCTCTTTCTGACGAACTAATTTCTACTACAACTACTATTATCAGTTCGCTCTATCGATCTTTGAAAAGCGACTGTAATGAAAATAATTTTTCTCACGTAACTATAGTATTACTGGGTTTATACCACTTTACCACCCCTTGTTGAAGACCGTCATTATCAGTTTTTATCATTAAGGTTGATGCTTACTTTATGTTGGAGGTTTAGAGGGTAGTCTTGGTTTATTTATTTATTTGTAATACACGGTACTCAAAAGAGAGATCATGTGAAGAACATCAACAGCTGAAATACTGAACGTAGCCTATATATACACTGAACATGTACGAAAAGCTTCCCATCACACAGATCGTGCCTCTATAAGAATCCACCATACTAGTTGATAATGCCAAAAATTGAAAGAATAAAAAAAATCCCAGTTTTCAGTGTGAGTATGGTGGTTGAGCATATACATCCTGACCAACCTCCATCAGCAGCTATGGGATATACTCTGGACAATAAATCGACCATTGTTGGACGTTTCCCAGTTGGGTCCCAGATTTTACCCTCCTTTATAGGGATGCACGGAATACAAAATTTGCCGAATACCGAATATACAACTGAATAGTTAAAACTGCTGAATACCGAATATTCGGCACCAAACAATTTACATATTCGGCCAAATACCGAATTATTCGGTTCTGTGCCTAATAATGGCCGAATGCCGTATTATTCAGCCGAATACTTAACCGAATACCTGTAATTTAAACATATTTGATCATTTTTCCTTCTTTTAGAAATGATAGAAGACAATTCCTCATAAACCCAAAACTAAATGCTTTGCTAAACGTTCTTACGTTAACACAATTGCATAAATATATACTAAAAAACATTTGGCCGAACACCAACAAATCTTAACACTATTCGGCCGAAAACCGAATATCACTATTCGGCCAAATTCAGTATTCGGCTGAATACCGAATATCACTATTCGGCCAAAATCAGTATCGGCCGAATACCGAATATCACTATTTGGACAAAATCAGTGTTCGGCCGAATAAAGAATACTTGAATTTTTGGCCAAATAGGCCGAAAACCGAATAATTACCGAATATTCGGTGCATCCCTACTCCTCTAACTCTACTTCTTAAAACTAATGAAAATAAAAAAAGCAGAAATCTTTTTGAACCTAATAAGCAATCGGCTGATTCGTGCAGCCTAGCTTTTATCAGCATTGGTTTATTTTAAATGACTTGAGGCTGAAACAAAATGAAACCTAAATTAGTGAGTAACCAAGTCGGTCAAAAGCAACAGCATAAAGTATTAACACCTGAGACCTGCACAGTTACTTACTAACTTTAAGAATAGTGAAGGAGGTGGAGGAAGGGGAGTGCAGACACACAGGGTGAAACATAACTTTACTCATCAGTCCTTTGAAACGATCGACCTATAGAATACACAGACCTCTTGACAATAGTTCTGCATAGCCTACAATAATGAAAATAACTAAAGAAGGTCTACTTAGGCCTACTGTTTATAAAGTGACCTCTTGATACTTCCTATAACTGATTGTATGTGACCGACTAGAGAGACTACTCATTAATAAAAAGGCTGTGTCTCTGGTCCCAGCGATGGGATCCATGCTTGCAAGACTAGTTCAGGTGAATTTGTTGACAAGGCCTTGATCTTCTTAGAGTGAACATAATTCGCCATAGGCTTGCCACACGATACTTAACCTAACCAAAAGTAAACAACGCTTAACTAATCTAGGTTTTCCTAAAAACTTTGTTTTTTGTATTGCCGGAATCAATACTTGCAGAGCTGCGATTCTGGCAACGCGTCAAAGATAAGCATGAAACAGTTATGAACCATCCGGGTCTAGAGACTATGTGAATAAAAATACGGGATTGCAGAATTTCCAGCTTGATGGTGCCTGGTACTTTCGATGGAAAAGCATGCATTCAAGGGCGAAGTCATTAGTTTTTCAAAGAACACAACAAAAACACTACCACCTTGGAAGAACACTAAGTGACGTCCTACTCTTGAATTTTCGGTGATACACCTTTCACCTTCAAGAGTGGGACTATTCTGTGTTCTTCGAAGGTGGTAAAGTGTTTTTGTGTTCTTTGAAATGCCTTTTAAATATCCTATCACTGTGACTACCGGTGCCGTTGTTTTCGATCATTAGTTTTAGTGACTCAGAACCTTATCAGGTATTCCTTTTTTTTTCAAAACGACTTTTTAGACTTATCTGTGTGACTTCCAGTTTACAGTTTTTGTTGTCTCCCCCCCCCCCTGGCGGCCCGACGGGGAAGGGTTGAAGCAAGGGGAGGCCAAAGGGGCGGCCCATTTTTTCATTGAATAAAATCCAAAACTCTGTTGAAATAAAAGAATGAGTAAGGTTTTTGCTATGCACGCACGTCAAGGTAAAGGCTTAGCCCAACCGCAAGTCTACGAGACCAACGAAGTCTCTGCACCAGTGCGCACACCGCGCACACTCCCGAAATTAAGGGCGGCACTCGGGTGGGTAGCACGCCGTGTCGCCGCTAGCTCTATTACTAATGTGATGGTGGGCTGGGTGCATGCTGGTATCTTTAGCTTGACTCGCACAAAATGAACGTTCTAGCTCACTTTTTTTTTCCTTTTATTTTTCTTACTTTTCTTTCTTTTTTTCCATGAGCCTTACCTTTTCTTTTTGGTATTTTGCCCAACTCTAGCGTCAAATTTGCCGATTTTCTTGGCGAGGTTTCTTTCTCTTTTCTGCGGCAAACGGTTGCCAGGAGAAATAATAGGAGAAAATTCGTGATGCGTATCACTGTTATTATTACTAAATGTTTGCCAGTGCGTGCGCCCTGCTCCCATCATGGAAAAGTTAAGTCGAGCAGATGAAGAATGCAAATGAACGGTCCGTCCTTTAGGGTGATGTGCGGAATGATGGACCATAATTTTCTTGTTTAAATTATACTTTTCGTTGTTGTAGGCCTTACTTGAAATCCCCTTCAGTAAACACTCACTGGTTCAAATAAAGGTACTTGATGAAAAAAGAAGGTTTAAAGTTAGGTTATTTAAAGAACGGTTATTTCAAAGCCACGATATTGTTTTTGGTGCGGTCAATTTGGCCACTTCTCAGTCAAGTGTCTTTCCTACCGTGGGCCTAAAAAAAATAAAGTTTGGTTGCCGTAACCCGACGACCCTCCTTTTTTCCTCCGTAACCCAAGCGTTTTTCTACCTTTTACCCCATTTCGTGATGTCATTGTCAAGGGAGATAAATTCTCTTATTAGCAGTCACTATATGTTTTGGTTTTAGCCTTGTATTATGCTGGCAAAAACAATGTTACTGTATAGGTTGTAAGATGCATACATAGTATTAAGAAACATGATGTAAAATTGGGTTCGTCTTAAATAAAATGCCTGTGGGATATTATGCTAAGGAGATGAGATGCCCACCTACAGAAAAAAAAAACGTTAAATTCTACATGAAAACTGCTGTACAAATATGTGAAAAGACGTCAGACTTTAAATTTCAATGAAAACAAGTTAGGACAAAACTATTAATTATTTTCTGTTAGAATAAAACATTAAATAATGATTTTTTTGGGGTCGATATTTTTCAACCATGAAGTAATATAATTGCTGGCAATTTCCCGGCTGTGTTGCAAGTGAATAATGATTGTTTTACACGGAAATTATGGACAGTTAGATGACCAAACACTTCGTTTGAATTCAACAAACGCACCAGGAGACAATAATGGTCGTGTATCTGGCACAGTTTGTGAATGAGTCATTCTCGTTATTCATCTCTTTCTAACGTGGACTACAATTTAGTCGGCTAAACACCCAACGAACTTAACGTGCAGGTTGCTGTGGCACCCAATAGGGTGTTTTGAGTACTTGACCACCAAACAATGCAGTAGCCTAGGAGTAACAGGATTCATCTTAAATCTGTTGCTAAGAATGTCCATTAATATTTCGTCCACACCGTAACTAACATTGAAATCCCAGGGATGGCAAAGAACCAAAATGTAGCCTTGATCCTGTAATTCATCGGGACCTTTGTGCTTTTTTACGTTGGGCGTTTTGTGTTTGTTTATCTAGCAAAATTTTGTTTGGCATACGAAACAACTCTTCATATACTTAGTGCTTCCTCGTGGGCAAATTTTCCCAGGGTCATTTATTTTTGTGGGGGAGGGCCCCGAAGCAGAACTTTCTGCAACTGTCTGCAACACCAGTTGTCGGAAAAAGATTTGTCTGCAGCTAATCTGTCTTTATCATATGGTTACCCAAATGTTTATTGGTTTCTATGGAATCTGAATTTTTATGTTAGGTGAAAATACTTAAATAATCTTAAAAGACGAGAAGACCCTTCAGTGCTTTATCCTATTGATCTGGCTACTACACCAATGAAAAGGTCTCGTCGAGACGATTAAAATGGTGTATTGGAATATCAAAATCGATCAAAAATTGACAAAATGGCAGAAATTTGGCCAAAATTTGTCTGCAACGTGCGTCACGCTGATTCTGCCATGGGGGGAGGGGGAGAAGATATTTTGCACCATTTATGTAGACTCATATCCTTCATGACATAGCATTGTACATATATTCTCCATCCACGGATCACATCGGATTAAATCCATTTGAAATGATTGTTCCAAACAAATGGTATTCTGTTCGGGTTAAAATGCTGCAGTGATTTTTTAAAACAAACCAAATAGTTACATAAAAATCATCTGAAATCTGTCTAAAATAAAAAACATACTATTTCAAGTCACTTACGAATCTCTGTAAATAATAATTGAAAAAAAACAAAAACCAAAAGACCTTCCTTCAAAACTAAAAGTTTGGCTATTTTAAAATAAAAGTTATGGTAGAACGACATGTCAAAATCCAACGTGGACAAATTTCAGTACATGTACAGAAGAACTGTCTCCTCCTTTTAAAGTTTTATTTAGGGGAAGGAGATAGACGAGACCACCTCTTACATTTAGGGTTTTAACGTTTTCTTTGACATAATCCAATTAGTTTGGGGCTTTGAATTCTTCTTTTTCCCGGTTTGGCGAATTGGTCCTCCTTTTCTTCCAAACAACCCATTTGTCGACAGAACCTGAACTAAAACATTTAAACCAAAAAAATTGTGAGCACTTGCCTCAATACCCCAACGCTCCTCCCCTTCCCCCGACATCCCCCTCCCCGCAAACGAAAAAAATAAGTAATCCAAAAAAAATCTGTAGAAAGAAAAAGCCAAGTTTTACGGTTTGTGTGCACGTGTTAGGGATTAGGCTTCTTGTTTACCAAGTTCGTACGCCGCCCGTTTTCCTGAATTGGAAGGCATTTTTGTCTCCGTCGCCCGCTCGTAAAACGCTCTGTGGCAACTGACAGAATGTGTGGGACGCCAGTTGCCGACAGCTTGCCTGCTTTGTCTCTCGCTGCAGTTGGATTTTGGCCGTCACCAGCCTTTTCCCGATGGTCCTTGGGTAATTAATGGGGTGTCTTTTGCCGACAAGACGTTACACAAATTCTGTGACGGGGCAAAATGTAATTCTCTATAATACGGACTCAAAGCAACGACAGCAATGCCGTGAAATGTCATGGCATTGCTGTCGCGAGCATTGAACAGTGCTTAGTAGTGGCTTCGTTTTCCAGGTGGGTTCCGCTCGAAAATGACGCCCTACTAAAAAATTTCGCTTCCCTACCCCAACATTTTGTCCCGAAACGGCAAGAACATGAACTTTCAACAAAAATACCAACTTCGTCCCATGAGTATGTTACCATCCCTCCAGCAAAAGATACATAGGCCCTACACAGAATTTTTTAGTTTCTTATTTACTGAAATATAGCACGGGAAACAATGCAACAAAATAGAGAAATCACGTTTACGCGTGATTAAAAGCTTCACATCAGACAGTCACCATTGACCAATGGAGATTTAGCCATTGTATTAGATAATCCAAGTACGGACGTAGGCCGGGAGAGGTAGACTACATAAGCGAGACGAGGCGCAGAACGTGGCTTTGACCAGGCCAGAGCAGCGCGACGTTGCGTTTATGCAATTTACGCAATTCATTTTTTAGTCACAAGAAACAGAACTCGGAACCTGTTGGAAAACGGTTGTAGCATGTTCAAGTTTTATTTATTTACTTATTTATTTAAAAGGGAGGTGTATAACATTGGAGCGACCATGCTTCTCGGCAAAGCACATGAAGACTGGGAGCCACTAGAAGCGTCCCCTTAAGGGACACTTTCCAACAAGACGTAGGCATGAGTGCCATGTTGTGGCAGGTACTGGCCGCCCCCCCCCCCCCCGGGTAATTTCACGATTTCTGGCCTTCAAGCATTTTAGGGGGATGGGTATAGCTATACCAGGGCTGGTAACAGGTGATTTAAGGTACATTCTGGATGTTAAGACACTGGTAGATTTAGCATGCGTGGTAATTTTTGTTTGTTTGTGTGTTAAGAGGTTGGCCGCATGCCCTGCATCGTGAATTTGGGGCGTCCTGTGGGTGGCCTACCACTTGCCAGTCCCCCTCTCCAACTGCTTCCACCGATTCTATATATAAGGGTAAAGGTATCGTGATGGCTAAATCCACAGCACTGCTTGTGTCTCCCGTCATTGTGAATGTTAGAGGTTATCCAGAGCCGCAGTTTGCCTTCACTTAACTTCCTACGTTCTTGGCTTGCTGTCTCAATCAAGCCCAGAATAGAAAAGGTCTCTCCCAAGACAAGAATTTGATCGTTTTTTTTCCCGTCCTTTGGTTGTGTTGTTGACGTCGTTGTCCCTCGCGGTCTTCATCTTTTGGTGGATGAAGGTTGTGACCCAGTTGGCAGGGTCGAGCGTTTGCAATGAAAGAATTTTGGTTCCGCCAACGAAGAGAAAGAAGCAGCACCCCAAATTCGGCATCCGCCCAGCTTTTGTGACGTTTTCCTCACTGCTGAGCCTATAAAAGCAACTGCGAATCTTCAAATGAAAACCCAACTGGGCATATCATTGAATTCTGAAGACCAGAATTAATCGGCCGAGCGAGAGAACGGCAGGAAGCGAACGAATCCAACACCGATCTTTATGAGTACTTTTGGATAGCTCTTCCTGACGTGCAAGATTTGCTATAGAAATGATAAAAGAAGTGACTGAATGCGGGAAGTTGGCAGTAATTGTTTTTTTTTTATTTATTTTGTTTACTATTTGTAATTGTGGTATATACCTTATGGCAATGAATTTTTGGTGTTCATTTAGAGTTTGGGACCAGTAGCCCTATGGGTCGGGCTCTCTTACCGCCGCTACTAAAAATCGTCTTAGTCGTCCAACGCAAAACTTGAATATCTCGAAAATACTTGAGGTAGGAATTTCATCTTCGAACTTGTGTCCATTTCGTGTAACAAAGTTCCCGCCATGTTATAAATTTCCACCAAATCAGAACAAAATTGCGAAAGTACGCGTCCCGAACAGATAAACACACGCAGAAACTGGCAGACAAGTAAAATCCAAATTTAGTCAAGATGAGTTGACCGACTGTGAGTTATATATTGTGAAAGAATTGGCTGATGTTAGCAATGTCTGGTAATGTCAGTGGCTAAATGGCTTATGTCAAAAGAAAAAAAATACATTTGTTATTTGTTGCAGTTTTTCTTGTGTATTCTGCCTGTTTTACTTACTCCTTACCTTAAATAGCCCTGCGCCTTCATACACCGACGACGTACTAAAGTATCAAAGAAGAGATATCACAAATATATATTTGATACACAAGATTAATAATTTTCGGCGCATAAATTGGCAACTTGTTCACAAAATAGATGAAAAGTAAACACAGCGAGGGACCAGCCCAGCACAAGTGATCTACAGCTTGCAGTTGGGCTGGTCCCACGCTGTTTTAACTTTTCATCTAGTTTGTGAAAAAGACGTAAATTATGCGCCGAAAATTATTAATCTTGTGTATCAAATATATATTCGTGAGTTTGGCTTATAGTCAGAATGCTCAAGTCTTATATCCAAGTTAGTTAATTATAAGGGGATGATTTAAGGGCCTTTCCCTTCAATGGTGAACGGGCATCCCACACTTGGGGATCACTTGCCAAGAAAAAAGGCTCGAGTCATTTTTTTTTTTAAATAGGCCTATTAATAGTAAAAGAAAGCTGAGAAACATGTTTCCAAAACGCGTGATTGGATGGGGAAATACTTCTCCAAACGAATTCATTGGTCTGCCCTCTCGTCATCAATTGCTTTTCGGCGAATTGAGTGCTCTCAGTACAGTTGGCAGTGTCAATCGATTGACTATATAGCCTTATGTGGGATGTTTGTTTAAAAAAAAAGTCTTTCCGTCTCGGTGTTGTCGAAGATGTGTTGTCCTTGGTCTTGTGGGCGCCTGACGGGTTTTGGTTGTTAAGAGGGCGTGCCCGTCTCCAACCCGTCTAGTGTGTTTTGCCCTCTCTCTGTCTTTCCCCCTCCCCCACCTCACTCTTTCCAAATTACTGAGCCATTAGTAGGCTGGCGACAACGATTACGAGCCCTCAGCACGTGCTTTTCTTGACGTTATGATGTCGAATAAATAAAGAGATGTGTATATATACTCCATTACGTTGGTGTCCTCCTGCTCGAGTCGTTTATACGTCTTCCTTGGAGGATGTGATGCGACATAGCGAAAGTGAAAATTGCAGTCGTAAATTTGGCATCAAGGGTGCCATTTCGGATTTGATTTCATGTTGCTGCATTTCCGAAGTTTTAACTGTCGCGTGATATAGGCTTCTTCACGTAAATTTGTCGTGAAAAAAGGAAATTTCAGATTGTACCACTAAAAGGCATACAGGCACAGGACACTTAAAGGTACATACATCCATGTTTGCTTTCCTGCATGACTCGGGTTTTGTGACAATGGTTCAAACGTATATATGTAAATGCGAACATATTCATTTTCGTGCGAGATGATTTTGCGACATTAACTCTAACTCGTATAAATATTGCAAACGCTATTCTCAACGGGTCGCACGACATACCGGAAGGATTTATGTCCCTTTAATGTGGACTTTTTTTTCGGGTACGGTTTTGTCGAGCCACTGAAGTAGGTGGTGTTACGATTTCAAGAGAGGGTGTCATATTAGAGCTCGTATATACGAAAGCTGGAAAATTCTGGAATCAGGCCTTGAAATGCATGGAATTCTGACAGATTGTAACTGCATATGGAAAAACCTGGAATTTACTGAATACCGTTCAAGGAATAATTGGATCTTATTTTATACTATACTATACTATACTATACTATTTTATACTAAGTATATATATATATATATAGATCCAAATTATTCATTGAAGAGCTTATAATTGTCTGTGTAGTGTGTATATATTATGATCACACAATTATGAGATCATAATTATTTCTTGATCGGTGCTGAGTAAATTATATACATATATGTATCCGCGAACGACGACGAGTCTCTGTGCTTTTCAAAACCTGATTTCAGACTTTTCCACATATTTATACATTCCATTTACATTAAATGGACTAAACACTTTCATTCCTGTGAATACTGTTGGTCTACATGCCGCCAGTTGAAGAAAAAGAATGCGTAGAACCAGGAACCACATGGGGGGGGGGGGGGGCGGGCCCCCAGCACAATTCTACCCCCAATGTAGCTAGTTATCAAACTTGTGACTGTTTTTCATTTTTCGGAAAACGTAATTAAAAATTACGTCTTGTAGGTTTTCACCTAATATATATGTGTACAAAAAATGTCATTTGTGCTGTGAATAGTCCAAGCATGTGACCTTGAAGGGAGGAAGGCGTTTTGTTTCTCAAGCGTAGGGCGACAAGGGTAGAAATGGCGTGTCTTTCTCCCAGCTCCACACCTGTTATCACGTGTTTCAGGAAGTTAGCACCTGTCTACGTAGCTTTAGTAAATAAGATTTTGGCGGTTTTGAGTCAACTGGCCTAGAGCCAGAAACTGAAATCTGCAGTTTCTCTCCCATATACGACCTTTTCTCCAATGGATGAAACACATAGCGAGAGTTACAACACGGATACTCCCACGTCCTACGGAGATTTACGCATTTATAAGTACCTGGTTGAATCCACACACCGTTTTTCCTTAGGCTACATGTACGACAATGTTTGCTACTCTTTCATAACTTCTACTGTTTAGGTTGCTAGCGTCAACATATTAAAAAAAAATTGTGTCAAAATTGGAATACAGAGTCTGAAAAATGAAACTTCTAAGCCTGTAAAATGCGGGAATTTGGTTTAGATGACGTCATACAACTCTGCATCCCAGAATTTAGTGTTTCAGTGTGGTTCAGAAAGCTATTGAAACTGAGCGTTGGCAGAGTTGAGCTTGTTGAGGATCAAACTGATCTGAAACAGGAAAGGGTAGCCTGGATAACCTTTCCTGTTTCCCAGGTTTCCCGGTTTCAATCCCCGGCTTGCCCCTCTTCTTACTAGGTGAATGTCTAGTAAGGTGCAGAAGGCAGCCTGCTCATGAAATTCAGATGACTTAGTAACCATTATTATCGAGACTGGCATCTTCTAAACGTAGTTTAAACGTTATGGTTGGATTTGGGGTGGGGGAATCGAAGCCGTTGACTGTTGGAATTATATCTTTCTT
>JAHWFP010063059.1:72185-84626 GCA_023313725.1 Lithobius niger
ATCACTACATGAAATAAAGGTTTTAAAAAAGTTTCGTAAGCTGAATGTATTTTGCAGTGAAACAAAGTTGGCCTGTAATCTGTTATGTCCTGGAACCAGAGACTCATCCACCTCAGGTTCCAAAGTTAAGAGTAAAGACAGTCAAAAATAGAAGAAAAAAGCATTTATTTCAACTAAAAAATTCTGAAAATTGGCCTTTTACGTTTCAAAGCATAAAACCACTGAAACTGAGTTGTTTTAAGGCTGCGAGGGATTAATAGTAACCCCCCCGGACAACATTTTTCGGTGCAACACTAGTTGGAACATGGTCTTAAATCCACTGGTGTCTGCTGTTGCTCATTTATGCAGAGTTCTTCCCAATTCTGGGAAGATGTTCAAAGGTAGAAACTTTGATAGCTTGCATCGAGCATCAACAATTAAATACATACAGATGCAAACCTATTTACTTTGCCTTTTGGACTTATATGTCAGACTGCCTGAGCAGGGAATCGAACCCACGACCTTTCGAACCAATGGCTGAGGTCCTACCGCTGAGCCATACTGACACGGCCACCAATATTACCTTCAGAAAGATGATCTTTATTCATAGTTCAGAAACTTCCGTTGGGTGTGACGATAGCCCACAACCATGCACTTTTATAAATGGGCTTTCGAAAAGTAACATACAGTAGTTATTAAACGACGCAGATATCGGATAAAATGCTTTTCCGGTAGAAATAAAAAAACAAAAAAACAATAGAAGGCATCGTTATTGGTAACCGATTATCGAATATTGCCTGCTGTTCTTTCAACATATCCTCATTTCTTTAGATTTCCTCCTTGTATTTACTTCAGCCTTCTTCAAGATTTTGATGTGTGTTTGTATACACGTTCCAAACACGCAGGAAATCTTCTAAAGGAGAAATAACAACAAAAATTGCAAAGAAAAAAGATGGCAAAAGAAGAAGGAAGAAAAAAAAAAGGAAGGGAAAGAAAACAACAAAAAACGAAAAATTCGTTGGCAAGTCGTGTGATAAAGTTTAGTGCGTTATAAATTATGGATTCGCATTAGTACAGTTTCTTGGAGCGAAACAACCGACACGTCGGCAGAAAAAAAATTCTACCGGAGCAAAACTGAAGACCCCCAATCTGTCAGATGCCCTGTGGAATTAGAAAGTGGCAGGGTGGGGGTTATGAGGGCTTCGTGTGTCTTCCTTCCGTTCTTTTGGTGTGTGGTAAAAGGTAGAAAATGCTGACGCAAGCAAAAACTGTTTATATGGAGGTCAGCATATGGGATAGAATGAAGGGCGGTAGATTATTACCGAAGAAGTTGCCAACATGGAGGAAAACTCGTGTATAGGGGTCTTCGGAACATTTATTAACGCTAAGACATTGTAGGTCTTGCCAGTTATGTTTCTGGCTTTTGACAAATCGGTTTCATGGATTTACCAATCTAATGGATTTAGCGAATGTCTTCGTGAGTTATGAGTTTTTCGAAAGTCAATTTGAGTGTTATTATGCGTTGTACCGAGTTTAAAATGGCTTCTTTCGTTTCTCGTGGTCGTTATGGCGTTTTGAACGAGATTTGCATATCTCATTAGCTGTAAGTAAGGCGAGTGGTCACTCGGTTAGGGCTGGCTGGAAATGGCCGCAGTTTTATTGAAGTGTTGCATTAAATAATGAATATGAAAATCCCGCACATTATGTGAAGTACTTAGCACGAAGCAGAGTTAAGGATTAAAGTTTAATGATTATTTTTATTTATTCAGAGTATAGGAGCTTTCATCTTGTGCTGTGGTCTGTTTGTATCCACGAATTCATAGGCGTATACTGACTTTCAAAGGGAGTAAGGGGTAGAAACACTTAAAGAAAAAGGGCAAAAGAACAAATGTGGATGCCTTTTTTAAAGAGCTACTTCGCTATTTTCGTTATGTTGTAAATGACCATTTTGTCCCCGCAGCAACCTTGCAAAGGGCATCTTGGTTGGGGGAGGATCGGGGGGGGGTGCCCCAAGTGCCCCATTGTACATCTGTCATCTCAGATTTCTCACATGCGTACCAATAAACTTGGGTTAAGAGTTTTCGGGATTCTGCGATGTTATCAATTAATAGAATTCAGCAAAATTGATCAGAAATTAATGTCCAACAGCTAAAAGACTTGGCACATAAAACGACGCCTAGAAGGACACCATTGATGACGAATCGTACCAAACAGCTTACCACTATCATGGCCTCTTTTTTTCCCCCACACAGTAACAATCTCGTCGTTTGTGTTGGTTTGACAGCTTTCGCACAATCCTTCATGAAGACGTTTTGTGCATCCATGTGGTTGGCAAGAAAGGAGGAGGATATCAGGGATTTTATTGTTCTTACCAATATTTTTTTGACGTGACGTTCTGTGGTCATTACCGAGCTATTGGATGACAGACGTACCCACTACTCTTGTCGTTAGCAATTAAAAGAACATACCTTCTCATTAATTTCGAGCATCCTGTAGAAATAGCCTTTGCGACATTGACAAAGCTTAGAGTAAATGTAGCAATACCGTTTCTCACGAGGGGAAAAGTAGAAAAATGAATGCTTTTGCAACATTAACGCACGTCTGAACTAACGTTGCAAACCTGAGCCGTACAGGAAAGCCAACCAGGAGTAATGTACCTTTAATGGCCAAAAATTAGCTGAGCCGTTTTTTTGCAACTCCCAACAGTTGAGCCACTCCAAACTAGCTGAGCCACTTTCACTGCAACGTCAAACACTGCTTCAGCGTCACAGTTTCATAGTTCTTTGAATTTAACGGTTTTGTAGCTTTCGTAATAATATGGACTCAGCTTATTACTGTTCTACAAAACTTCCAACTCGTGGCAAATAAGTGCGCTTCTTCACTTCTTAGGTCCTGCAGTTTATTGAGCACCGGGTTTTATTTTCTGACTAACTGCCAAGTTATTTACAATTTGTACTGTATTTTCCGAAGACAAAAAGGGATGTTTCTTAATTCAGTTTTAGCTTATAGAAGAAGAAAATGTGGCTTCTAAGATTTTTCGGAACAGACACTGTTCGAATCCCGGACAGTCCCCCAAACCAAAATATATGACACCTAACAAACCAACAGTAAGATTTAAGTTTTTTGCTCAAATCAGAGTTTGTCACTACTGCACATCTAGGGGACTACGCAGCGGGTATCACATATTAGGCCCTGGCAGCTATTGTTATTAGCGCCAGCCCTAGTGATTGGCAGGGGATTTTCAGCTCATTAGGGTGAACCCCAAACACCAACCGAAGATCTTGCGCCTGCACAAACTCGCAATAGTTATACTCGTCTGAACAATAGACTCCAGCCAGAAATTACGAACGGTCACCGATCGGGTGCAAGAAGTGGATCCAGCTGGTTTAGTAGTTGAGCCCTCTCCCAACCTAGCGTTGTGCATTCGGTTTTTAGCTGTGTTGTCAGCTTTGGTGGAGTGCATCGTGCTGCCCGTAATAGCGTTCTATGTCCTGTCATAATTTGTTACCGTGCTTTTTTACTCCATTGTATGTCATGTGACACAGCCTGTTACAAAAGGACTGATGAAATCTATGAAAACGTAGAAGATCACGAAACCAATGCTCATGCACAGGGAAACAGAAAAATATGTACTTTTCTCCCACCAAACACCAACTTAAAACTTTTTTATGGATTGTAATTTAAAAGAGTCGTTCGAATCGCTCATCGTGGAATTTTTACTACTCAACTTGTATTGTAGCTCATCGATAATTTCAGTACCCTCGGGATGAGACATGATAGCAGTTTACATTCATTCTTTCATCCTTGATCTCTATTGATATACTAAATTTGAGAAGAAAACTAATCATTTTGCATCCAACCTTCATAACAATTAATAGTCCCTCCTGAGCCCAAGGAAATAAAAAATTGAACGATATCTAATGGCGTTTCGAGCAAGTATCGATCATTAAACAGGACGAAAAGCCAAATGGGCTAAAATAAGTACGGATGCAACCCTATTACGTTGCATTTTGAACTTATATGTCAGACTGCCTGAGCGGGGAATTGAACCCACCACCTTTGAAACCAAATGCCGAAGTCCTGCCGCTAAACCATACTGGCAGTTAGGCCGTGTCAGTGTGGCTTAGCGGCAGGATTCGGCCTTTGGTTTCAAAGGTCGTGGGTTCAATTCCCCACTCAGGCAGTCTGACATATAAGTCCAAACGGCTACGTAAATAGCCAACGTAAATAGGCAACTTAAACAGGCAACGTTGAAAGGCAACGTAAATACATCCGTATTTATTCAAGTATATCGATGATGCTTTCAAAGGGTTAAAAATGTTTTGGTAGCGTGCGCTCATCTTGCGGAACTAGGCGTATTACTGACGCTTGCGTCCTTCCCAGCACAACTCTTTGGAAGTAAGTACCGGGACGTGAGCGTCAATCGTTCAAGGCGATTGAAGTTTTACGAGGAGGTAGTGGAGGGTTTGATGTCACTGCCGAACAGGAAAATAAAAGTTGCACGGGTCGTATTTCAGTCGTTAGATGGACGGCCATGGCTGTGTGTAGTTGCGTATTAGCGCACGTGGCTGTGATTGAAGTGAGCGAGCGAGGCCATGGCCCGTTAGACGGACGCCTTTGAAAATAGATGATGATGATGAAGTGGTCCGTTTCTGGAAGAGAAAGAAAAGAAAAAAAAAAGAAAAGAAAGAATGAACGGAGGAGAGAGAAGGGAGTGGGAAAGGAAAGAGGAAACTGGTTTGGGACGAGTGAAGGTCAAGACTTGGAGGCTGCGACCCCTACTTGTTCGACACTCGCCTAGCATACAAATGACCAAATGCCTCTCTCTGGCTTAAAGAGGCTGGCAGGCTTGCTTGTTGTTGTGTCTGTTATGTTGTTTTGTTGTTTAAAAGCAAATTTGGCCGGTTAATGCACTTACATGTGTCTCCTATTATTATAGTGGATGTTCAAGGGTGAAGAAACCTTAATAGCAAACAAAAGTGAAAATTATTCACTAAAAATAGAGGGGTTCGGTAAACCTATTATATAACCGATAATAATAAAGAGTGTTGAATTTTTTAAAACTAATTTACAATTTGATAATTTATACTTTGTGCATTATTCACTAAAAATAGATAGGTTTGTTAAGCCTGCATTGTGGATTTATTAATATTATGGATACTAATAATAAGGACTACTACTAATAATAATGAATGTTATGTTTTTAAATTTAATATACACTTTGATAATGACTGAATTGAACTGACACGTTGTTTGTTCCTCAGGGTAAACGATTTTACGATATTTCGGTATTGTACGGGTATTCGTTTATGCCGATAGTTATACCGTCAGCTTTACTTAACAAAACCGATATAATTATCAAGAAAACTATATTGACATCTGAACCGTAACAACGCAAGTATCGTGACGGCGAAGCTGAACTGGTTTAGAATTTTAAAACTTGAGTCGGTATCACAGAACAAATTTGTTCTCGGCTAACTTACATACTGAAAACTTGCAACTCCTTTCTCAGCAAATTTAAATTTTTTCTTTTTCGAATATTGACGGAGAAGCTTTGTTTGGGATGTAGGCGATGAGGCAACATTGTAGTGTTTTCATTTTTAGTTGAAGGTTGCTTTAATTAATTTTTCTCTCGCTACAATACTCCGACACTGCTACCAGTTAGTTAATCTTTCTTTCACTACAATATTCTCGGCGCTTCCGTTGTTTCTTTCTTTCCTCCGTTTCCCTTTCCGTCATGTTTTCCCGCTATCGCGTTGTTGCATGTCAGTGCTCGAAGCGTCAAAACATTTCCCTAAAGCACGGGTCTGAGCACCGTGTCTTTCCACATTGAAACACTGAGTGTGGGTCTCAAGTACCGAGTTCTTTGGGACCCAGGCCCAGGGTTGAAGGGTTGAGGCTGTGCCAGACCCGGTTCGGGCTGTTCTCCCAGGCAGTGTAAAAGGGATTTTTAAAAAGTCGACGCTCAGAACAGGTTTTCCACAGAAAAGCGAGTTAAGGCGCAACTGGTGTTCCTCATCCCTGTCTTCGTTTTTGCTCCCCGCTGTCATCTATTGTCCGTCACTGCTGGCAGTGTTGACCGGTCGTTCTAAAGTCTAGAATTAAGACTCGAGCCTCTCAACACAAGAGCGTGTGTCTATGCTATGGTGTCCGGGTCAGAATTTTAATTGGGGTTGGTGTCCGCTGGCTGCAACCAGGACCTTCAAACGTGGTGCCCAGTAAATTTCTCATGAAAAAGGGCCGAGGTGATTTCGTGACTGAGTTATTGCTCATCCCCGACGTTTGCTCTTGTATGTAATAGATACGAACGGTAGATGGGCTTTGTATTCGAAGTTCTTTATATTCCACACTATACTTGGCGTAATTCATTTTGGAGATTTTCCTGCATAGCGCCATTTTAAATTGAGTAAAACATGCGCGTTCTTAAACCTTAAGAACTTGTGGGTAACAATAATTAAGCTCAGCAGTTTGTCATAAGTTCTTTCCAAACTGTGGAAGAATTATACACTTCTTGATTTGTCCTTAATCTTTAAATCGAGTCATCCGGTGGGTATAAAACTCGCTTGTCCTTTTCTGCGATTTTCCTTACTTGCGAGTCCTTCTCATTCATACATTTTAGACACTAATATATTTGTATATTTTGGAAATTTATATTAATCTTTGCCAATGTCGCTCATTTTCTGGTTCAAATACAAAGCTGATTATGATCCACTTGAAAGTGAAATTTTCGAATTGATGACACAAAAGGAATAAAAATAAGCGCTTAAAACTGTTGAAGTGAAAACAGATTCAAAACGAAAACTAAAAATTCAAAGGTTTGTTATTTTGACACTTACGTCGCCTGCATTTGCATGTAGGCGTATTTTCATACATTTTCCACCAACAAACATTTCTTAAAAATTTTAATTCGTAAATCACTTCACAACCAGGATTTTCTCCTATTCCACTTTTGAATATTTTCTGCTTGTCCTCTATATTTTCTGGCCGATTTACAAATGTGTATACTGTAGTAGTCTTTTTATACTGCAGTAGCAGAATACACGTTGCGAACAATAGAATACAATAATTGTTACTCAATTTTTCGTCGTTTCGTCAATTTTCGGCCGATTTTGACATTCTCATTCGTACACCATTTGAATAGTCTCTTTCCATTGGTGAAAGAGCCGATTCATTTTAACTAACTAGGGCGTCATCAGTTACATTGTGACAAAATGGAACGAAGTGATTATTAATCACATAGTAAATTAAAGTTGCATAAGTATTTATTTAAAAAAATGCAATGTTAAAACAATGCATGGGGAGAAATTATGGAAAACTGCAAGATCGTCAAATAAATTAACCCGTGTTGCATTATTGGAGATCCAGCGTTGTGGCTCATCTTTTGGGTTGCGGTATCTCATCTTGTTTCTTTGACCATTTGCTTTCGTAGTGCGTCGCTGGATGGCGTTGATGCCACAAATCAAACAGACACACAAACAAGCAAACAAACGAACGAACGATAAAGGCAGTTGTTTGAGAGTGTATTGGAGGCAGCATTGTAGCTCATATTTTCGGTTGCTCATCGCATCTTGTTTCTTTGTCCATTTGCTTTCGTAGCTCGTCACTGCACGGCGTTGTTCCTTTTGCAGCATGTTCGATTTTAGAATTTTTTTTTACAAACCACTTCTGCGTGTATTGCTATATATCAATTTGAAAAATCTGGTTTTAACTGATTCAGTCGTTATAGTGGTGCAATACAAAGATTGCATTCGAGTGTATTCAAAAACTGAGCTCCACTCTGCCTTCGGCTTCTCTTCGCTCCAATAAGGAGAAATTTCTTAGGTTTAGTAACACAACATTAATATTCACTGGTTGGATCAGCTTTAAAATCAGAAACAAACAACATCCTTGTATTAAGGATGTAGGACGTCGAGATTTGCAATGGTCGTAAATTCTCCCATGCCTGCGGTGGCAAATTCTGCTGCACAACGATTAGTCTGCTTCAGGGGTTGTGGGATGTATTCTGGCCTCTTCAGGGTATTGTCTCTGGTGACATAAGACTCAAGAAATGAAAAAAAAAAAGGTTACCTCGCCTAAATCTCCCTTTAAGCCGGTTCACACACTCTCGTCTTTATGAGTAAGTAAGTCTCAAGTAGTGGCCTATTATTTTCGAGTCGTTGCAAGACGGTACGTGGGCGGCGAAACCCAGACCTTGAGCACCTGCTTTGTCCTATAGCTGGATGCGCCGTGTGCGTGCGTGTTTGTTTGGCTCGTTTATTCTGGCCTAATTTATTAAGGTAGTGAGTGCTTAAGTGCATCTACTGATATCGGCAATCTGAGACACAGGCCATTCATCAAAAGATATAATGACGCCCATTCACTAACTTTGCCTTAGTCTGAAGGAAAGTGGAGAACTTGCCAGAAGACATTTTTGTGGGCTGTTTTTTTTATTTTAAGTTAGATGAGGCTTGTTAAACAACTTCTTTTTTTTTTTCATTTTTATACAGAGTTGAGAAAGTATTTGTGTGCATTGTTTTGTGAAATGTAAGGTTCGGCAAGATTTAAATTAAAGCTGCTCGTGGCGAGGCAACATCTTTATTTATGAATTGTGTTGATTCCAAAGATTTCGTGTTACATCATTTGAGTGGCCGTATTTTAAATACTGTCTAAAATTGTTTTAATAAATAATTTGCGTAGTTGAAATTTTTTTTTAAAGGAGGCCTCCTGGGCTTGTCTTCCATAATTCTTCCAAACAATTAAATTTTTCGTCAATATAATCATGCTGGCCTTGTTCGCAACAGAAAATTTTAAAAACAGCATGTTGATTAATAGCCAGCTAGGGCCCGACACATGACGGCTTGTTGCAGCAGCTTGTCGCTTGTAATATTTTATGTTATAAACAAGGTCTATGTGTATCACTGGTCGAAAAATAACTTTTGTTTGCATAATAATGTGGGAGATAAACTGGTCAGGTGGCGTCCCTTTAGAAAAAGTATCTGAAATGTGTAAACGTCTAAAATATAACTGATGGTGTCTAAATGTGACTATTCCATCGCAAAATTCCTCTATGATTCGTGTGCTGGTAGGAACTACGTTAATGGATTTCGAGTCATTGCCAACAAAATTTATAAATATAAAAGCATGCAGAAGTACGATGCATGGCCGTGTCAGTATGGCTCAGCGGTAGAGCCTCGGCCTTAGGTTTCAAAGGTCGTGGGTTCGATTCCCCGCTCAGGCAGTCTGACATATAAGTCCCAAAGGCAACTTAAATTAAGTTTGCATTTGTATTTATTTATCTCTTGTTGAGCCTTTGGCTTTCCGTCTTTAATAATTAGTATGGTCCTGATTACCTAGAAAGTGCACAAAAATATGAGAGCAGCACAACGTTTCAGGGATAATTTCACCCCGTTACCGAATGCAGAAAGTCACAATTTGTTGGGAATTTCTGTATTTGATAACGGGGTGAAATTATCCCTGAAACATTGTGCTGCTCTCATATTTTTGTGCACTATTCTGGGCTAATATAATTAATTCCGTACCAACAAAACGAATGCTGCTGCTGTTGTTGTGAAGGAAGGATCGAAGTATAGTAATTTATTGGCAGAAATTGGGTTGACCTATTAAGTCAGCATCCAGTCAGTCCCTTCAACACTTCCTGGGAAAATTCTGTTTACGAATACACGAATTTTCTTCCACCAGAACACAGCCATTAGACAATTATTTGAAGGAAGTTGTATCGTTTTGTGCTGAGGAAGCAAATATTATTCACGCCACGATGATTTAATTATTTTTTGTGTATGTTGCACATCACTCGTTCTAATGTAGATGAGGGGGGAATCCATCGTCATCATCATCAAACAAAAGAGAGGCTTTAGAAATCATTATACGAATTAGCGCGAATTCCGGACAATTACCGCCCCATCGTAATATGATTTGGTTGGAGGGTTGCGTAAATAAAGTTCATTGTTTAAATTGCGCATGACTTTTAAGCAGAACTCGGCGAAGTAATTATTATTTGTGATGTGAGGAAAGAACTGGCGAAACAAAACTCAAACCCAAGGTTGTGTAATGAAATAAAACAGCCGTGATAATTATGGAAGATTCGGTTTGCTCCATCTCAAATGCATCTCGAAAGAAAGCAAATGCTTCGGCATAATTTTAAAGAGTTAAAGAAAGTAGTGTAGAAATAAATAAAATTAAATAGCACATGTGACTGTAAATTATTTAAAGGCATGTCAGGAATAAGCCAGTAGGTTAACTGACGAGTGATCATTATAAAGGTGGTATGTCAATGATTTGGTGAAGGGCTGGCTCAATGGATTAGGATGGTAGCCATTTTATTAAGAAATAAACCCTATTGGATTAGGATGGTGGCCATTTTGTTCAGAAATAAATTCATTTTGAATTAGGATGGTGGCTATGTTGTTAAGGAATAAACCCAAAACTTCAATTATTTTGTGGTATAAGTTGGAATAATAATAAAAGATCGTCTCCTGATATAGGTGATAAAACCACAAGGACATAGGCCTATGGCATGCTCTGAATTTTAATTTTCGGAAGATGATCTTTACCTTGGTCACAAAAATGATGATACCACTAGTAAAAAACACGACTGGGTGAGATCAACTCACAAGCGAACTGCCATGTTGGATTAGTTGATCTCACCTAGTCATATTTTTTTTTACTAGTGTTATCATCATTTTTGTGACCAAGGAAAAAAATCATTTTCCGAAAATTAAAATTCAGTGCATGCCATTATATCCTTGTGGTTTTATCACCTATCAGGAGACGATCTTTTATTAGAATAAACCCATTTGGATTACGATGGTGGCCATTTTGTTAACAAATAAACCCATTTAGATTAGGATGGTGGCCATGTTGTTAAGAAATAAACCCATTTGGATTAGGATGGTGGCCATTTTGTTAAGAAATAAACCCATTTAGATTAGGATGGTGGCCATTTTGGTAAGAAATAAACCCATTTGGATTAGGATGGTAGCCTTTTTTGTTAAGAATTTAACCCATTTGGATTAGGATGGTGGCCATTTTGTTGTCCAATTTTTGAAATTTTGAAGAATGTTGGTGCTGTAGCATCATTAGAATAGGAGACTTACTGGTTTTAAAGTTTGTCTAAAACAAGCCATACGTTTTACTTTGATACGACATCTTTAACAATAACAGCTTTATCTGCCTTCCTAATCCAAATGGATTTATAGCCATCATTGTCCGACGTGTGTACCCCGTCTGGAGCCGCGTTATTGCGTGGGTGTCACTGCAGTGATGATACGTAGACTTATTATCCGTCGAATGGAGTGGATTACTTGCTACGTGATAGAAAAGTTAGGCTACTTATGTAAATGAATTATTTTAAGATTAATTCAAAAGATGTCATTGTAACGGTCAATGGTGTAACTTGGTTAATAATTCTTTTTTTCTTTGCAGATTCCGTTTGGAATAAGTGCGGGCAGAGTTAGGTGTTGCCTGATGCGGCTTCCTTGCTGATGCGCAATGGCAGCTCGGCGACATGTCCAGTCACACAGAGCCCACAGGGGTCGCTGCTGCTGACGGAACAACGTACCAGGGGGTCAGCCAGGTAAGGAAACAAGCACGTTTTTTTTCCCCGTAGACATTTATACGAATGTCTACGGAACGTCTACCATTATACTGAAGAAACAAGTATTTTCCTTGCAGTTCGAAACCTGATTATTTCTTTCTTTTCGTAAGAAAGTTCATCCCCAGGGCCGGATTTATAAGGATATGAAAGCGGCATTTGCTGCCCTCTCCCACCATCACCAGCCAAAGTCCTCCCATCTGAACAGAGATATGAAACAGAATGTTTTATTAGTAGCAGCATATCATATAATAATCATGTGTGTTTACAAACATGTAAATAAATTCCTGAAGAATATTCTGGTGAAAGGGCTAACAGTGCTCCCCTGAATGGCGTTGTTCGTTGTTCGGCTCCCTCCTAACATTCTTTTCCACTGGACGGGACCACCGAACATGAAGTGCCCCAGATCCCCCAAGACCTAAATCTGGCATTCTTTATCTTGTAATTAAACAAACATTGCTCTTCTGTGGCAACCTCTCACCTTTCCTCCACAGCACTTTCATGGAAAACTTGGGTTATTGTGATTCACTGAAATTATAATATTTATTAATATTAATGATATAAAAAGCAACATTAATTGATCGAACAACGGGTTATATGCTGTAACAGTTGCATTTATGACTGGTTTTATTGGTTAATAATGGTGTGCTTTATTAGTTACTTCAGTGAAGTGATAACAAAAGTCACAAAATACCGGCAACCGGGATTTACACTGGTTTGGAATCGACATAACTTCGGGAAAACACACACAACCACCAGGCAGAACCACAACAAAGTTCCTTTGAATTTTCGGTGAAGTCCACACCCGTTCAGCTTCTTCAGAAAAAATGTCAACAACACAAAAAACGTCCGAAAACTACATGTCTAAAGTT
>JAHWFP010063059.1:98251-111944 GCA_023313725.1 Lithobius niger
CTGTACAAAACAAACATCTATCCAAATGTTTTTTTTTGGGGGGGGGGATTCAGTTAGGATCCGGATCTGATTCAGCCAATCTTGTAAATTATCTGGATTTGGTAAAAGTAGATTCAGTCGATTCCTACATTTTATGCTTCGTTTTAAGATGTGTCTATACCGAGTGATGATTGTAACCCGATCTCCGAGACCGATTCCAATGAAAGTGGCGGGGTAGCAGCAGAGGTGCACAGATGTTGAAATCAGACATCGGAAAACAGCATGGTATGCCCTGTATCATTTAGTAGCAGTTTGGCTCGAGGGTATGCTTCAACTACCCAGGTAGGCGGATACCGATACCAGAAGACCGAAAATACCGAATATTTTTTTTCAGAATACCGATACCGTACCGTACCGAAAATTTCCGATACCGCCCAGCACTATTGATGAATATACACAGGCGATCGTCTTCTTCAGGCTCCCTGAAGAAAAAGACTACCTGTATACTTTTCTCTCCAGGAACTGCTGATCATCGAAAATTTGCAAGGATGTGTAGTTAGCCTATATCTTAATTTGTGAAAATAGGCATAAAAAAATTTTTTTCAACGCTGTAATGAGTTCTCGTAGTAAACGGAGTGATGTTTTCAAACTATACATTGAGCCGAACCACTTTGAATTTGCGAAACCATATGTTGGAAAAATTATGCTAGTACATATTCAAACATTGGCAAACTTCGAGTTTGGCACATCTTCAATGAACAAATATGAAAAAGTCACTCGCTTTGTCTGGTTCAGGCCATTAATGTCAATAGTTCTTGAGTTTTTACCTCATTGTTGTTCCTAGAGGTAAAAATGTCAACTCACTCAACTGTTATTGATGTACGTCGAGAATTTTCAATCCAATTCGTGGATCTTCTTCAGGCCAAAAAATATATTTACACGACATCTGGAACACACACTTGAACTATACATCTGAGCTTCTTTGACTCTGCAGTGTTCGTTTGATTTTTGAAGTTTTATTGCCCCTGTTGTGATTGGGCCACTTTTGGTGCTTTGTGCTGCTATGGTTTTGTGGGTGATGGGAAGGAGGGCTTTGATTCGGCTAAAGGCACCTTTAGTTAGGTTGCATGGTGGTGGATTTTGGGTGGCTATTGCGAGTGATTCAAGGGCGAGCCTTGGATACAATTTCTTTTCTAAAAATAAAATTTTGGTGTTATCAAAATCGGGGTTATGTCCTGTGTCGACGTGGTGTACTGCCAGACCAACATTTAAATCAAACTGTTGAACAGCGGCTTTGTGTTCGGCATTTCTTATTTTGACTAAGTGCTTTGTGTGCCCAATGTATGAAATAGGGCATTTGGCACAATCACAATAGGGGCAACAAAGCAATAAAACTTCAAAAATCAAACAACACTGCAGAGTCGAAGAAGCTCAAATGTAGTACAAGTGTGTGTTCCAGATGTCGTGCAAATAGTGTAAATATATTTTTTGGCCTGAAGAAGATCCACGATTTGGATTGAAAATTCGCCGACGTACATCAATAACAGTTGAGCGAGTTGACATTTTTACCTCTAAACATGAAAACGTAAAATGCCTATCTTTAATTTAATCGTTGTTCCTACCCCGATTATTTGCATCCAATTTGAGTTCACCGCATCGAGCCTCGAATGTCGACGCTGTGAATTCAAATTTGGGTAATAATCAGACTAGCAACAATAAGGAGGAAATAAAATTCAAGAACAAGGCCATTTACATTAATGGCCTGAAGAAGAACGCAAGTGACTTTTTTGAATTTGTTCGTTGAAAATTTGCCAGTATTCGAATAAACCCTATTTAGTTTAGCCCAACTAAATTTTACTGTAATTTTCCCCAACATATTGTACCCCTATTTTTAAGCTGTTGCACTTTGTATCCAACATCAACCATCAAATCCTTCATTAAAAAACTGTACTGAAATCTCGTAAACAATTTCCGTAACTTGGTAATTCCGTAACGGGTAGGTCTATTTGGTCGACTTTGGAGAAAAAAAGAAAATTTGGGAAAACGTTTTAATTCGTAAAAAAGACAGCCTACAAAGTTCATTCAGCGCTCACTTTCACAACTAAGACTATTTTTCCTCCGTGTTGTGCGTTTTTCCTGAGGAAGGAGAACGGTTTAGCCTACTCTCTGAAAATTCAAGTTGAACAGTGAACTGTGTTCGGACTGTAGGTTTAGGTGTGATTTGATTAGGCCAAACCAAAAAATTGTTTGGTTTGCGTTACGCAGTTAAAAAAAAAATAGGGTCGGTCGGTCGAAAATTTTTTTTTTTGTTACTAAATGTCTTACTCCATCCATTAAAATTTATCCATTTTTTTTAATGAAATAAAGATACATTAAACCACATTTTCCCTTTTTCAAGGAAGCATTTCAACCATTTTTGTGTAGTAGGATGGAGCGCATCAAAATAGGGAGAAAAAAATGTTAAAGTCGGCTCGTAAAAATAGGGTCGGTCAGGTAATGCAAACCAAACCATTTTTTTTTTTTGTTTGGCCTTACTTATGACTTTTCAAAACCATTTTTATAGCTGTTTACCGGTTTCGTTAAATAGCGTTGTCCATCGTTGCGCAAACAAGTAATATTTTTAGGCAGCATTTTTGTACATTTTCCACCATAGTATTTTCGCAGTTTTTTACCATCGGCTTTTTTTTTCTGTGTCAATTTTTTACGTGGTTCTTTTTCCATTAACTTTTTTCCATCGATTAGTTTTTTTTTTTGCAGCTTATTTTATGCGGCATTTTTTCCACCGCTTTTTTTCTTGTGCTAGCCAACTTTTCATCTGCCAAATAGTTAGGGGGCTACCAACTTTGGAGTGGGTTTCACATCGAAGGAGCTTTGTGATAAATTGGCAGATGGTGGCCCTATATGGAACTGGCTTCCCAATTCTTACAATACTTACAAAGGCTGTGGCTCAGGTCCCGGTGACGGGATCCAGTTTGTAAAGACTCAGGTACCGTTGAATTCGTTGAAAACTAGACCTTCAGCGTGTTAAAGTGAACCTAACCAGGGTACCTAACCTAAACTAAACTAACCAAACCTAACTAAACTACGTTTTTTTAGTTTGCCGGGATCCACACACGCAGAACTCCGGTCCCGGCAACGCGTCCAAATAGGCTTGAAACAGTAACGGCCCAACCGGGACTAGAGACACTGAGAATTAACAAAATAAAAATAGCTTTAATTTTTATTTTTGAAGGACTAATACAAGCCTAATGTTGCCATTATTTTGATAAAGAATATTCATAATAAGCCAGTATACTTTAGCTTAAATTGATAATTTTGTCATTTAAAAAATAAAACTAAAACTCAACTACGTTTTAAGGCTTAGATTAGAACCGAATTATAAGCCAATATAAACAAAAAACGGAAACCGACTCAGTTGTATTTTAAATCTCTTCATTTTCAAATTTAAATAATATCTTGGTACATTTATAGTTCACTTACAGTAAGTTGTAAATAAATTGTACGCACCACTCCTGCCTATTTCAACCTCCAACTAATATCGTGCAGCCTAGCCTACACAATCACGTTCACAGTTCGTTCGTGCGGCCGATTCATGTGCGAATGCATTTTACCATTCACAACGTAAACATTGTGAAGCTGCGGCAGTCAAGTGTATGTAGTAAAACGACCACAAGCATCAGCCTGCGTTAACAAAAAGTATTCCTCGGGTTAGTTGATAGGCTAGCTGTGAATATCCAAGAGGCACAAAACGGTCGCCACGGAATTTACACGACCTACCGTTCCTTGCCTACAATGGCTGAACACGTTGTACACGATTTCAACTTAGATCACAAACACGCACACTACACTCACTCGTTCAGTAACGTACAATAACGTGCACTGGATTTCCTTTGATCATACTTTTTGATGTTATGATGGGCAACCCATTTCTGTTCACTTGGTTCACGGATCAGATCTAAATCCACTGCAAAACTCACAACACACAAGCGGCATCTCCCTGTCGGCATGGTGGCATCCATTTTAAAAGGAGAGCGCTCCAGCACTGAGCTTCTCATTGGTCTCGTGAAGATCACGTGACTGTATTGACAGCTATCTGTTTAGGCTATCCGTTTGTTGATAATTCGGATGAACAGTATGCAACAGCGTTTAAGTCCATGAAATAGCAGTTTTTTTTTTTACCGGAAAAATGTTAATGATGTGTGTTAAAGCCATTAGTGTGGGTTTTGGTAAGAAGAAATCAATCACATCGAATTTATTACTTAATACGAAAAAAACCATAGCCCTCTATTTATTGTCAAAATAACTTTATAGATTTAAAATAATAGTAATTTTCTTGGTTTCAATGCAGTTTATATCGTGCACTCTAAACTTAGCTGCCATAGGCCATACCTTTGCTCTTGTAGAATGGTATGTTTATTTACCAAGAGTAAGGCGACTAAAAATTGGATTGAATACCGTAGAAACATTTCACATTATTACGAATTTATCGGGAGTTTGGGTTTGGTAATACCAAGAATTTATAGCCTATTTTTTAAGAGCTATCCATTCTCAGCCATGTTTTTATCTTTAAAAATCGTTCCATTTCAGGCTAAATACAGATTTTCTGCAGCTTTTTTTTTGGGGGGGGGGGAGAGGGGGCGACACTGCACATTTTTTTTTGGGGGGGGGAGGGGCGATGGGGACTTTTCACAGCAATTGTGGAATTGGCACCCCTTCTGTAATACCTTGTGGAACCGAACTAGGTTAAAGTCAGATTTCTTTAACTGCTGAAATAGCCTAATTTTTAAAAGGATGCATCTCGCAGTGCAGCCTACTAAGAGGAAATTTCTCACCAATGGGCACCTGAAGAACGCATGGAATTAAGCTGCAGCTGAATGAAGGAGTGTTGTGTAGCCTGTTACCTTATCCAAATTTATTTAAAAATTGGATCGGCTTTTCGTTCAAGCCAGCAAGCATTCATTCACGATTGTTGCAGTCCGATGCTAACCATGTCCATTGCAACCTCCCTCCTCGATTTATGCCTAATTTATACAAGCCATATGAAATAGTTACAAATCAAGGAGGGGGTGGCAAAGTGCCCTTTGCTGAAAAAAATGGCCGACACTTGCTAGAGCGGTGGTGTAAAAGGGCCAAAACAAGGCAAAAAACGGATAATCATCAACTAAGAAAGTGAGGCAAAAAACGCAAAGCGTGGAAGAAAAGCTTAAAATCACAAAAGGAGGAGGGGGGGACAGAGAGGTACGTTTACATGTACATCACTAATCAAACAAAACGGTTGGATATTTCACACACACAAAAACACAGAATGTTTAAAAAAAACTATATAATACATAGATTATTTGGCACACAAACATTAAACATTTCAAACACAAACTGCGTTAACTTTCTGACATAACCACTGAGTAAAAACAGTTCTTGTTCCCTGGAACTGGAGTTCAAATTATAGTTCGTTGCGTTTGAGTAAACTCTAATCCGTTGTTATTCGTATACCTTCACAGCTGTGAGCATGGGGATATAAACTCTAATGTTTTTTTTCCTAAACGGCGAAGCCATTTTTTTGTTCAGTTAGTTTACAGTTAACTTTAACTTTAACTGTTGACACCAATGGAAGACTGCGGCAGTCTTCATTGCTACACTTTTTTCATTGTTACAGTGTTTCAATATTTCTCAGTTCCACCCGCTTTATTGTGTATCGTATCAAAATCCAAAACTGGTAAAAGGGGCCGCCAAGTTCCGAATGCTTCGGCCCTTCAAAGGAGTGATATCAACACACCGAAACATTCGCCAAGTTAATCGCACTGCTGAATAGTTCGAAGGTTAAATGAAAACTAGAACATTGCTACTTCTCGATGCGATTAAGTTGGCAAATGTTTTGGTGTGTTGATATCACTCCTTTGAAGGGCAGAACCATTCGGAACTTGGTGGCCCCTTTTACCAGTTTTGGTTTTTGATATGATATCATTTTTTTTTTTTTTATTGTGTATTGGGTCAATTGTGTATCTGTACTACCGTGCAGATGTGTACTAGAAAGTGCCATGTCAACAAGAAATTGATTTTCAACAATTTCCTACTACCTTTTGCCTAGAGGCCGAACCATTCTCAACTTAGTCACCTCTTTATGGGTTTTTGGTTTGGTTTTAATTTTGTTGTGATTTTTTTTATTTAGTTAGTTTTGGTGTGTTGATATCACTCCTTTGAAGGGCCGAACCACTCTCAACTTAGTGGCCTCTTTACCAGTTTTTGGCTTTGTTTATTTTAATTTTTGCTTTGTTTTTACAGTTGGTTTATTTTTCGTGAATTGGACATGAATACAATTTCTTCGGTACGTTGTTTAGATTTATCGTGATGCACTAGTGTGTGTCTAGGCACGTACGTCAGTATCCACGTTCTCATTGTCCGAACTTTGGCCGTTCAATGAGAGACGATGCCGACAATACTAACAATGGTTATATCAATATTTTCGTACTTACGCGCCCTCCCACGCCATCCCTGTTATGCCCCCAGGCTCCAAACCATAAAAGTTACGCAGTTCGTATTGTACTGCACCCATTCGTCCAATTTCATAGCTGGAAGCTTCCCCGTTATCTCGGTATCGATGAATAATCATCCTATGGGATTTAACATGGGGATGAGCGAATTAGCTAGCTAACACATTTACAACGTTATTGAGGGTCAGATTTTGCATTGAAAGCAGCTTAGCTGGCATTCCTACACGAGTTAATTTTTGTCAGGTGGGTCATTGCTCTCGATTTCAACACAATTTAAGCTTTTGTACCGCATTATTATTTTCCCCCAAGTACCTGAAATGTGCCCAACTATGCTTCAAGATATAAGACACTGACGCTATGGCGCCGCGCTACAATGATTTACAACCTCGACAATTGAACTGATGTGATGTTTGTTGTGATGATTGTTGCCTAACTTGGCGGAACACACTAGCGTGTGTCTAGATTTATTAAGGAGCGTTAATCGGTTTCAAGCAAGTACAAAGATTCACTAGAATCAGAAAACCTTTTACCTTTTCTTAAACACCCAATCTAGGTTAAGGTATCAGTGGCTCACCGCTCTTCCGTTATCCTGCCACTTTAACGTGGTGAAACTTTTTATTTATTATTACAAAATAATGATCCTGTAGTAGAATTCAAAAACTATAAAGCTTCGTACTGGTTTTGCCTCGTTATTCCATGTTAAAGTGAACATTTTAGTGGTTAATATCTGCACCATTTTTTCATATTTTCAAACTTGGTATATGTGCCTCATAGACCTTGGTAGCAATAATACCAAAATTTATTAAAAGCCGTCACATCATACCAGAAATTTGAACTAAGAGCTGAATCAGAATCTGGTTGTTTGTCAGTCAAGTCGGCTCCTTTCAGTTTATCACACTATTGGTGATTTATAATGATTAGTTTTTATTTTTTCAGCCATGTTGTTTAACCAAGTAGAAGACACCGCCATTAGCTTATCTACTGTGTGAAACAGTAAAAAATGTAAAAACAAGTGAACGCACCAGTAAGGTTTCACAGTACTACACACTACGGCAACACTGTTTATTCATTGTCTATTCTTGTTCCTTCGCTGTGTTTCCTTCAGTTAATCACCTTTCACATGCTTCTAGCAAATATATTAGTTTGTAATGTGTTAAAATTCTGATAGGATCCTAAACTAAGAATCCTCAAGATCCTGTCCTGGATCTTACTGACCTGCAAAATCTTACTATTCCTGTGAGTGTCTTGTACGTCTTGTAAGATCTTACTTGAAATAGGGTAAGATCCTAGCAGGACCCTAAATAGGTAAAGGAAGCCTTAAGATCCTACACAGGATCTTACTAACCCTGCAAAATCTTAATCAATCTTGTAGGAATCCATAAGAACTTATAAGAAGCTACAGGAACTTGTAAGATCTTATATAAGATTGACACATGGGCGGTTTGAGATCTTTACCTGCTGGTGAGCGCCTCAAAACTTCAGGACTTGAGCCATTGGAGCTGCGTCGTCTGCGGGCAGACTTAGCTTTGACATTTCAGATTTTGAAGGGCTTTCTGCCAGTCGATCTTCCCTTTTGCATTCCCTTCCCTTTTGACTCGTGGTCACTCATTAAAGTTATCCTTGCCAAAGTTCTCCACTGAATGTCGGAGATCTTTTTTCGCTGTTCGTGTCGTTGGCGTGTGGAACTCCCTTCCGGAACATGTTGTGTCGGCGCCATCCGTACCAATTTTTAAACGACGTCTGGCTTTTTGCCCTCTGAATAAGTTTTTAAAACGCACCTGCCAACGTTCGTTCGCTGTTTCCTTCATATCACTTAACTCCCAGGGCCAGTATAAGAGGCATGCCCTTCTGTGTCCTCGCCTGCACTTGCTGGCAAACTTTTATTATTTATTTATTTATTTATTTATTTATAATAAATGTTTACGAAACATTATTTAGTTATTTTTAGTGTATGATTTTAGGCTGCTGTGCTATATTGTTTCTGTTATCATTGGAAATACCATCTTGCCGTACGAAAATATTACTGCTGTGTAAAATTCGAGATGATAGAACTAATTTTAAATAATATCAGAAGCAATGTGCTTAAATCCTTTCCATGTATTAAACGTAAAATTTCTGTGGCGAAAATTTGGAGCATTCATCGCAAATTAAAACCCCTACAATGATTAGAACAAGAAATTGTTAAATAACGTTTCTTAAGTTTCTCAAAGTTAAAATGCTTCAGCTTGTGCACCTCACGCTAGAGCTTTATACGCTTAACACATAAAACTATATAGACTACTGTAATGTGCTGGGCAACAGGGTGGCGGCAAAACCAAAGTGTGGATAGCTCCACGCTAGAGCCGTTCTGTTAGAGTACTTAAGTGGCACTATCACCGATTGAAAAGCAAACGAAAATACCATGGCGCCATCTAGCGGCAGTGATATTGTTAACCTTTATAATTTCCGCCAGGGGCACAAGGAGGTGCAACATTTTCACTCAACAATTAAGGAGGTCGTGGCTTGTTTGTTTCGTTAAAAGAAATACCATTTGCGTTCTTTCGCTTGATGTAAGCAAGTGCGAGAGAGTACTAGTGCTAGATGTGCCAAATTCTACAGACTTTTAATCGGTGATAGTGCCACTTTAAAAGGACATACTTTCTCGCTACTTTCGTATATTCCAGACATAATAGCTTGTGCAACATTTACATAAGCTAGAATGAATGTAGCAAATGATCCTGATCTTCAGTCATTGTTAGGCATACTTTTGTTAATTATACTGTAGTTTCTTGGCGTGACCACAAATAATTGTAAAGTATTGCTGTTCAAATCGAACGTTTGTTAAAATTCATAAAATCCATACACCAAAATAAGGTGACAGTTTTGTTCCCGACCGGCAATTATCCCTATTTGTGTACTTTTGTTGCGGGCGTGCGTAGAATTTAATATTAAGCCCTCTCCAGACAGAAGAAAATTTTTGTGCGAAGCGATGCGAAACTACTTGCCAACAAGGTCAAAATTGCTGCAATCGTATGGCTGTTGTTGCATTTAACGACCAATATTGACGTCTTTTTTTCACCATACTGCGTTGCCGTGCAGCCGCGAACAGCCAGTCTGGTTAGGGTTAGCTTTGAAGACGTTTGCGTCCGTTAGCCTATGCTCAATGTTGGCTTTGCTGTGAGGCAAGGTTTGCGACGTTGCAATGCCTTTCTGTATAATTCTCCACGTGCTAACAATTGTGTAGAGGTCATGCGTATACGATTGTTTATCTATCGGAAGAACCCTCCCACGCACGGCTTCTCGTAAGTGCAAAGTTGTGTGTGTTTGGCGACTTTATTTTTGCGCTTTCATTGCAGTGCTAAAGCCGTTGGAAGTCGGATATCGGCGGGTGGTGGGAGATGGCCCCTTTTCTCAATGGAATGGTCCAGACTGCTTCGACTTTCTCCCGCTTGTTGTTGTGGCGTCCGTTTTTGACAAAAGACGGAAAATAGACGCACTAAGATAACCAACCCAGAGTTGTGTGTCCGGCAGTCTGTCTGTCTGTCTGTCTGTCTGTCGGTCGGTCGGGGGTCTTGTATTTTTCAATTCTTCTTCTTTGAAAGTAGTGCAGCAAGCAGTTTTAGAGCCCAACAGCTGAACTGGCCATCCAAACCGCCAGAAGCTTCTGGCTTCCTGTTTGTAGAGCGTGATTGATGATTCGTTGCAGCAGCGCTTTTCTTTAGAGAAAGATGGCTTGTTTTGTTTTTATTAGGGATAGCGAGCGGGAGGGAGGGAGGAAGAGTGTGCTGGAGGAGAAAGGATGGGGACATCTTGATTGTTCCAAGCAGCGAAAGTTTCAACTCGACTCTCTAAGTTGGAGTTGTGTTCTTTAATGAGGGTGTTTTTTTTTTAAAGAGTTTTCATACGCAGAGTAAAAAAGTAATGATAAGAAACGAGTGTTTTTCTTGAGACTAAAGGGAATTTGTTGCACGGAATTTTTAAAGGTCAGTCGGTTTGGTTTGATCCCGGTTTGAAAAAAATACAAAACTGGTATTTTAAATAAATTTGCGTCAAAAAAAGTTGTTTCATTTTCACTTTCCCATGGGAAAAAATAATCCATTATGCACCCCCCCTTCCCCTGCAGTATAGCACCAGATCACTACCATACAGCCTTTACTGATATGACTGAAATTGTGAGATTACCTAGGTACAGCCCCCCCCCCTTCCCGGCCATTACCGATATGCAGGAGGGGGGCTGTAACTAGGGAATTTCTGGATTTCAGCCACGTCGGTAAAGACTATATGATAGTAATCTTGTAATAAACTGGTTTGCCGGTTCAAATCCTGGACACGTCACTTGAATGAAACATAAGTACAAAAAGGTGGCTTACTGTATACTACGTTATTTCTAGGGTATGATGTTCGCTGATGGCTTATTTCCAATTAACCTTTTCATTTTTTACAGCGATTTATGTCTATTTATTGCACTATAGAAACAGTGCATTCCAAACTATAGTAAACAGGCATAGGCCTACCTCTTTAACAATGGAGTATATCCGCTTCGTCTCGTCCACCAATTTCCTTGCCTTAAAGACTTTTCTCTCTCTCTCTCTCTCTCCTTGTATTATTTACGATCCTTTGCAGGTTGGTGGCTCTGATTTACCGATGACGCGGCGCCTTCTCCCGCAGAGATTGTGGGGCGATAAGCGGTGATAAGCGAAGGCCAAGCCACCTTCGTTTGTTCAGGTTAAGGGCTAGTCCACAAAATAAATGGCTTAGCGGTTCTAACCTCTTTTCTTTAATCGCACATTCGAGTGAATTATAACATTCGTAGTTAATGTCGTGGCCCGCTATGCTGTACGTGCATAACAAACGGTTTGTGACCTACATACAATTTACAGTTTTATTGCGACGGATAAAGTTTAACGGTTAAATAGCGTATTTTTTTTATGTTTGCACCTTACGTTAAAGTCATGAATTGATTTTTTTTTAACTAATGCAAATTGGCTCACTCACGAAATAAAAAAAAAAATACCTATGTTAAACGATTTGTTAGACATTACTAACTACAAAAATTCCGTATTGTCCACGCATTGTTAATAGTTTTAGAAGTTGGTGTCTCAAGTACTTCAAAAGGGTTCAAAGGTTTTTAGCGAGTGTTAACCGCTTCCGCTTCAGTTACTTTGGGAGAAGTTTGAATAACATTATTACTTCTTCGTTAAGGATTGATTTTCGTTAGTCCTCAACCACCTTCCGAAGTAAAGATAGTCCATACAAATGTTTCGAAGCAGTATGCCAGGGGAAGCCAACAACAGGGTAGTAAAACGCTTTTAAAATGTAAAATTTCTTTAATTTTCCTTTTTACGTTCTAGAGTTGTTACATTTTAAATGGTCCGTTATATTATTCCTTAACAGCAGCCTCTTCGAAAGCCCTTTTGAAATACTACAATGGAGATGATGCCATAATTATCACGAATTTCACTCCTCGATGCTTTACTAAAGTCCACCTCGTTGGACTGTTCCTTTCACCTGAATTCAACGGATTTCAAATCCGTTATTTGCTGACAAGTACAGGTGCTAGATAACACATATTTCTCTTAAAAGGGCATCACTCTCATTATTTTCGTTTTTCGCACGCTTAATTAGCTTTTGCTTCATCTTACATTATAAACCAAAGTCTCATAGCAGAAATGAAGCAACCGCAACGACCCCCGGAAGGGGAACAATGAAAACGTGCGAGTGTGTCAATTCTTTGGCTTGAAGTTGAAACTGGGACGCTGTTGCCCTGAAAAGAAGTTGAAATTGGCGCATTGTTGCCTCGAATAACAATTTGCTCTAACAATTATCCTTCTAACCAAACACCGTGGTAATCTCAAGAGCAAGTATTACATGACGTCATGCACAACTACGTATAGCAAAGAGGAAAGGAAAGGAAGGAAACCAAGAGGAGAGGCAGATGACGGGATTAAAGGAGGGGAGAGGGGAGGGAGAGGATTGGCGGAAAGGGGAGTGTTACACAAACAAAAATCGACTGTTACAGTGAACGATCAGACAGCACCGAGCAAATAATGGGAAAAAACCACGGGTCAAACAAATCCCCGGGCGAAGCCGGGTACGATGCTAGTTTACATATAGGTCTGAGACCCGAAGTGCGTGAATATGACAAAATCGTCTCGCACAGAGGACATGCAACAATTATGCTACATCAGTTTGGCTAATGATGTAAAATTGAGTCAAACAGGGGCAGCCAAAGTGGAAGCAAACACCAACAAAGTTTCCAGTGACGCATTTAAAACTGTATTGCAGTTATGAATCCGTCATCCACAACCTAAAATCGCAAAAAGGTTGACGAGAAATCGGCAACACCCTTCGGCCAGAGCGCCTCGATACGCTGTTTGATTTCTTTCGTTGTTTGACACATCATTAAAGTACCTCGGGGTGTAACCCTGATTCCGACGAAATTGTATCGTTCGACGCTGTAATTGAGTGCCTATATATAGTCTAGCAATCCCATTTTTGTCCTCCCCTTTTTCTCGTCATGTTTAGTTCCATCATCAGTTGAATTCCGCGTCTGGAATCCTAAGAATTCCAGGCTCCCCATAATGATCAGGAATCTCATTTCTTCTTCTTCTCTCGCCGTGTTTGTGTTTGGTGGTGTGTGTACAGAGTGAAAAGTAATGACAGTCGAAGGCGCTAGGGGTCTGATGCTTTTTGGGCCAAATGTCGATCCTTCGCTCCTTTGTAAACGTGATGAATGCTGTGAACTCCGAAAATCCTGTTTGCCAAACCATGGCCTGTTTCCATGGTTTCCAACACTCGGGAGGAATGGTGTGAAGGAAAAAAAAAGAAAAAGAAAAAAAAATCGAAGCTTAATAATGTTCTAGGTGCTTTTGTGGATTGTGCGTATCAGCCTGAAGCTATATGTGAACTTCAGTTGTGCATTTGTGTTTTCGAACTCTTGGCTTCATTCGGGGCAAGAAAGATGGCTTTTCAGCAAATATGGTATTTGTAACTGGCTTACCTATTCGGACGAGCGTCTGCCTGTTTTCGAGGCCTGTAAATGGGAGGTGTGATCCGGTAAAAAAATGTTGTACTTTATTGTAAAAGGGTTTGTACGTCGAGGACTTGGAAAACTGGACATGAGCATGAATTTTACTAGGCCGGCCCAGCACCGTTTGAGGTCCTTCGCACAGTTTCTGCATTCTTTTATTGGCTAGGGGACTACCAAATTTAAAAAAAAATCTAAAAACTGTTTTTCTTTTATTTCC
>JAHWFP010063060.1:0-49794 GCA_023313725.1 Lithobius niger
GTACCCATGTTGGACCTATTCGACAGAAATGACAATCCCTGCGCCATGTTGGACACATGCGACGCCCGTTTCGCGAACGAGACTTACGACCTACTGAAGAACAATTTCTTACGCAGTTACAACGGTAACCGAGCCCCTTTCGGTTTGTTCGTCCATGCTGCTTGGTTTTTGAATAACCCGGACCACTGGGAAGGCTACATGCAGTTTCTGAACGAATTTGTTGGCAAAGAAAACGTCTACTTTGTAACCGTTAGTCAGGCTTTAGAATTCACTCGCCACCCAAGACCAGTGGGTGGCATTAAGAATTACGATGCGTGGCGAACCCAGTGTGATCCTTTGCCAGTTACTAATCAGAATAAGTGTGACGCGTCCCAGGCGAAGAACTGTAGACTTATGAAGCAGGAGTCTTGGGGTCCCGCAGAGAGGTACATGAGGATCTGTAGCGAGGCAGGAGAATGTCCGCCTGCATACCCATGGGTTGGAAATGTCGAAGGAAACGCTGAGTAAGCCAATGGATGACACATACTCCTGGCGCTTTTTCTTGAGTATTTGGGCACTTTTATCGTGGACTGTTTTCGCATATTGCGGAGTCCTGCGCGGGAGAGCCGACTCTTTACGGCCTTTCCCAAGCATTTCTTCGACTTCTGAGCGAGGGGATGGACAAAGACAAAAAAAAAGGGTACGAGATTTGCAAATCTGTAATTCTTCCAACGGATTTACGAAATTTACAGATTTGGTGGAAGTTAAAGATTTACAAAAGATTTGAGTAAGATTTAATGATTTACAGGAAGTTTTGCAAGATTTATACGGATACGCAGAAGTTTTAAAAGATTTGCACAGATTTGGATAATTCACACAAGACTTAGATGATTTCTACACGATTTACAAGATTTAAATAATTTATGCCTGATTTATGTGATTTACAAACTTTACACTAGATTTACAAGATTTGTACTAGATTTACAAGATTTGTACAAGATTTATAAGACTTGAATGATTTACACAAGATTTAGATGATTCACCCAACATTTACAGATTTCAAAAATTTGTACAAGATTTGCAACGGATTTACAAATCTAAATCTCGGGTGTACGAGGTTTCTAGCTTTGTCTAACCCCTCGCTTCTGAGGCGAATCAATGGAATGGCCGCCATTTTTTCCTCTCTGTCGTGGCGTTTGGCTACCTGCAAGGCGCTCTTCCCCTAAATTGTCGCACTGATGATTTGCGTTGCATCTCAAGGAAAAACTTTGTGGGTATTACATTAACCGGAATTATCAAACCACTGGAACAGTCTATTATCAGAGATCGGCCATAATTGAAGACCTAGCCACTACACCATTTCAGAAGCTTATTAGTACTGTTTACTATTAACAAGAATTTATAGGGTTTATTTAACCCTATAAATTCTTGCTATTAATGATGATTTGTTGTAAAAACTCGTGATTGTTTTTGTTATTGACGTAGTTGTTGACAGATCACAATGAGTCCACTGGTATCATACACTCTAATAAAAAACCTGAACGAACATGATTTCATCTGTGCTTACATTGTTTAAATCTTCAGTTTTGTTTCCTCCCTAGTTGAAAGCCTTGGAATGGTAGTTTTCTCAGCAATGACGTGTGTCCTTTCACTACTTTCCGTTAAAGGTGCCTATTCCCAAATGACAGGTTGCAGCATGTAGCGCCGTCTACCATTATTTAGTTACATGTAGCACTTGATTTCAACAAGCGAAGAAATGCGCAAAGAAATTTATTTTTAAACAACGAAGTAGCCACGTGCCTCCTTAATTATTGAATGGAAAGTTGGTGCGTCCACGTGCACCAGGGAGCAGATGGGGAAGGTTAACGATATCATTGTCACCAGATGGCGTCCACTTGCGGTTCAAAATCTGCGCTTCAAAACGGTCGATATATAGAAAAAAACGCCCGTAATGTCATTAGGCTTAAATTTACCGCTTGCTTCCTGGTGCACGTACACGCACCAACTTTACACTCAACAATTAAGGAGGCACGTGTCTTGTTTGTTGTGTAAAAAGACATTTATTTGTTTGTTCCTTGACCTGTTGGAAATAAGGGCTAGGCAGAACTAGATAGTGGCAAATGGCTATAAATGCTGAAACTTGTCATTTTTGGTGGCAATCCCCATTTAATGCAAAGATGGTCTCTTCCTTCCGGAAGTATTTCATGAAGTTACAATGTCACGAAACCATTTGCGCTTCCCGTTCCGTGAACGCCGAGTTCCATAGCCGTGTTTGCAATAATACGCGACACCGTGTTAAATTCGAAAAACATTTGGCCATGGACTTATATACAAACACACTACCGCCATGATGTGGCAAGTAAGAAACCGTTGTTTAATTCATCATTTTGTACACAGGAGTAGTCATGAGTCATGGCTCGGAGAAAATTGAGCCATTAGTAAATTTTAGAATTCACGAAACTTCTGAATTAGAGGAGTGCAAGTAGAATAATTTTAATTCGAGTCGGGCCGAGCCGAGTTTGCAACAGAATAATCGAGTATCGAGCCGAGTTCGAGTACTTGGTGAAGACACTTATTCTGCATGTGTTTCTTTGTATTAATTTGTTAGTGTAATAACTAAAATGCTGCTTAACGAACTGTGTCGGTCAACGTGTACAACTGGTTTTCCAGATTTTAGGATATAACTTTAAAATGGCTATTGTGTGCGCGGCGTATCTTGAGTCCTGCCAGTATTTTATAAGCGGCTACGTCTTCCTGGAGGAGGCGACTTTAATCGACAGCCGCCATTGTTTTTGTAACCATCTTGGATATCAGCAAGGCACTCTGCTACTGAAAACGTACAATCGATTATCTGTGTTCCTTTTGCAGCGAACTCAAGATAGGCCGCGGACACTATAGAGCAAGTGGCTTTTAATTTACACCACTGGAAAGCTCTCGCCGAGACGATAAATTTGGTATATTTTAATATTATATTATTATTTTTTGTGCATCGGTGGTTCAGTGGTAGAATACTCGCCTGCCATGCAGGTGACCTGGGTTCGATTCCCGGCCGAAGCACCAAAAATACTCCCAGTATCAACGGATGTATAATGATTAGCTGGTTGACACAGCGGATTAGCTTATGTTGGGGACGAGACTGAGTCACAAGTTACCTGTACGCCATTTTGGTCCAGGTTTAATGATTTTTAGGTGTTGACTTGCTCGCCTGCCAACTGGTACAGCTTAAGAAGGTATGGTAGTGAATTCTGACTGACTAGTCCCTAAATAAATAAGCTAAAATGGGGGAAGAAAAGATTCTAATGAAATTGGCCGAAAATGGTTCACATGTGGAATGCTTGGGGTTGATGATTGGAATGCCAGAAAAGGCTTCAATTAGTTACTACCCCTAAGTTGGTCGTTTAGGGCAGGTAACAATTGGCATGAGCAAATGGGATACATCAAGTATTGTTACATGAATAGGAACATTAAATACATCAGATTTAGACAATCAGTTGTAGTAACAGACATTATTAAAGTCCAAAGATTATAATATGGTTCTTGCAGGGAAAGGGAGGACGGCGTAGTTCCAGCCGAGTGTCGCCAGGAGACGGCACTGCAGGCAGAAGGAGTACCGGAACCACACCGGGACCAATGACCAAAGGACGGGAGGCTCTCTTGGCAGCTCCAACCTACGTGCCGATGCGAAGCCCCGGAACCAATCATGCTGCATGCGACGAACCCTGTCGATACAGGTTATCGCATTTTCATTGGATTCGAGTTTTCCAAGTACAGATGCAAGCCACGAGCCGAGTTCGAGTATGTACTCGGGTCAGCTCGGCTCGAATTTTTTGAGTATCGCACATCCCTATTCTGAATGTAACATAGAATATTTTATCTTTGTTTGAGAGGCTGCAGAACCCTTGACGGGAGGTTGTGACACAGATTAGAAAGTCAACTATGACATCTCATCTTACTTCTTCCATCCCTACGCTGGGCCCTGGCCATATACTGTTTTCATACGTAATAATTCGTCACGGGTCAGCCCTGGCCAACCCGGGCTGGAGTCAGCCTTGACCAGCCCTCATGCCAAGCTCCGGGCGCGCTTTGATTTCACACGTAATAAATGCTTGAGAACCGACCAGCGCTCGCTTAGGAAGACCATCTGTCGGCAAGGTGGTAAGAGCAGTGAGTCGGCTTCACTACTCATAATTACGTGTTTTCAGGAGAAGCTCAACATAATGTCAAACTGACGTCGCTAACATTTTTTATAAAATAGCCAGAATTAAAAAAAAAAAAAAATATGAAGATTACTACACCGCCTTCTCCATGAATATAGGGAGAAAAAACAGCCACGGGAACCTCGGCTGGAAAGGAGGGCCAGGCAGGCGCGCGTCAGCCCTGGCCAGCTCGCTTTATTCCAGAAAACATTACTACGTGTGAAATCCTCCGTCACGGGTCAGCCAGGGCTGGCACCCAAACATTATAACGTATGAAATCAGTATTAGTTGTTGTTAATAACGCTTTCGCTAATGCTTTGCATGGTAAGCAACACGGAAGCAAAGCCATCTTAGATGAGGCAAAGCAACACTCCGGAACGCATAATTTTTTTTTCGTAAACAGTTCAGCAAAACTCGCTACATAGGTCTCCATGCAGCCCAGCAGCATGACGGCGCGAGGGGTGGGCCATGACCCCCCCCCCCGGAGGTTGGGGGGGCCCCCCGGGGGCCCCCCCCCCCCCTCACTTCCAAACCTCAACATTCAGGTCACCACCAGAAATATATATACTGTTACAGCGCCGTAGGTGTAGCCCCCACAGCCCCCGCAAAGCGGGGGGTCCCGCTCAAACGAGGGCCCCAGAATTCCAAGCTTGCAGAAAAAAAAATTTAAGTTTTTTTATTATACCGTGTTTTCCAAACGATTAGACACACGAACTGCTAGCTCGAAGCAGACAGACAGCTTGCCTGACCCACTCAAAACCTACATGCATTCTTTCGTTGCAATTTTTATTTTTTTTTTTTTACAAAAAAAAAAAATCCCCCCCCCCCCCCACCCCACAAAACTAAGCGACTGACTCTCTTTCAATACGCCGGCAAGCCAAGATGACTGCAGCCCCTATCTGGTTTCGTCTTACTAATCAGCACAAAATTATGTCTTGATGAGCTGGCCAGCAGAACTAACAGTTCGTTTCCTTAGTTCCTATGAACCATAACTAGCAACATGAAACGAAAATAACGAAATTATGATGAACGATGATGAACAACTTTGAGCCAATCATACCTACCGAACGGTAGGTACTTCGTTTCTGTCGAAACGCTACATGTGGATGGTCAGCTAACTAAACCGTGCACTGGTAGAGTGCGTATAGTAAGATAAAGCTGGTGTTTTTTTCTTCTCCGGATTTCATGCAATTTGCAATTCAAATTTGCAATTCATATATTAGTTCTTTGATTTGAAATGTGCTGGAGCAACTGGAATTTAAAGAAATGCAAGGCCAAGCGAAAATTAACATTTACTCCTCCCCCCGCCCCAGACAAAAAAAAAAATACCGAAATAAAATGTTCTTTGTATAATTCATGATACATGGTAATAATATAGCTTACAAGAAATAGCTGGCACTGACACCGTTCCGATAATTTCTGAATTCACATAATATAGGGGGCCCCAGATTTTTTTCTTGAAGCAGGGGCCCCCAGATGTTTTCTTGCAGGGGGCCCCAGATTTTTTCTTGAAGCAGGGGCCCCAGATTTTTTCTTGAAGCAGGGGCCCCTAGATGTTTTCTTGCAGGGAGCCCCAGATTTTTTTCTTGAAGCAGGGGCCCCCAGATGTTTTCTTGCAGGGGGCCCCAGATTTTTTTCTTGAAGCAGGGGCCCCAGATGTTTTCTTGCAGGGGGCCCCAGATTTTTTTCTTGAAGCAGGGGCCCCTAGATGTTTTCTTGCAGGGGGCCCCAGATTTTTTTCTTGAAGCAGGGGCCCCCAGATGTTTTCTTGCAGGGGGCCCCAGATTTCTCAGCTACGGTACTGTATATACAGCTAGGTTTGCTTAGCTGCGTTTGAGTGAACTCTAATCCGTTTTTATTCGTGTTCCTTGACAGCTGTCAGTATGGGCATACGAGCTCTAATCCTTTTTTTCTAAACGGCGGAGCCGTTTTTTGTTCATTTAAGCTAGACACACGCTAGTATGTCGCTCCAAGTTAGGCAACAAATATCACAACAAACATCACATTAATTCAATCGTCGAGGTTGTAAACCATTGTAGCGCGACGCCATTGCGTCAGTGTCTTATATCTTGAAGCATAGTTGGGCACATTTCAGATACTTGGGGAAAAATAATAATGCGGTACAAAAGCTTAAATAGTGTTGAAATCGAGAGCAATGACCCACCTGACAAAAATTAACTCGTGTTTGAATGCCAGTTATGCTGCTTTCAATGCAAAATCTGCCCCTCAATAACGTTGAAAATGTGTTACTAACTAGCTAGCCAGCTAGCTAGTCCGCTCATCCCCATGTTAAATCCCATAGGGTGATTATTCATCGATTCCGAGATAACTGGAAGGCTCCCAGCTATGAAATTGGACGAATGGGTGCACTACAATACGAACTGCGTACCTTTTATGGTTTGGAGCCTGGGGGCGTAACAGGGATGGCGTGGGAGGGCGCGTAAGTACGAAAATATTGTTATAACCATTGTTAGTATTGTCGGCATCGTCTCTCATTGGACGGCCAAAGTTCCGACAATGAGAACGTGTATACTGACATACGTGCCTAGGCACACACTAGTGTATCACGATAAATCTAAACAACGTTGCAAAGAAATTGTATTCACGTCCAATTCACGAAAAATAAAACAAGTGTAAAAACAAAGCAAAATAAACAAATCCAAAAACTGGTAAGGAGGCCACCAAGTTGAGAGTGGTTCGGCCCTTCAAAGTAGTGATATCATATCAACACACCAAAACATTCTCCACCAACTAAATCGCACCGAATAATACTTTTGACGTTAAATGAATATTCGAACATTGCTACCGAAAGTAGCAATGTTCTAGTTTTCATTTAACTTTCGAATTATTAAGCGGTGCGATTAACTTGGCGAATGTTTTGGTGTGTTGATATGACTCCTTTGAAGGGCCGAACCATTCAGAACTTGGCGGCCCCTTTTACCAGTTTTGGTTTTTGATATGATATAGCATCGTTTAAACAATAGTCGGGATGAAAGTACGGTGAAAAGGATTCTTTTTTGCAATGATGTTGTGTAATGACCAACAAAATTAATGTTGTATCCGTAGTAAACTAAATTATTAACAAAAACATCAAGTGTGCCGTAAAAGATGGGTTATAGGACTGAAGTTCCACTTTACTTGTTACATGGTACACGGATAAAAAATTGGTGATTTTCAAGCAGGTGCAACTGAGCAAATTGCATCTGTTAATAAGTGCTGTTGTGCTTTGACAATAATTTAATTGGTAAAGCACAACAGCACTTAAACAGATGCAATTTTCACAATTGTACATTACTTATTTCAGTTAAAATTCATCAATTTTTGCCCGTGTACCTTTTAATATCAAAAACCCAAAAGAACGCCAAATTCCGAATGGTCCGGTCCTTAAAAGGAGTGATATCAACACACCAAAACATTCGCCAAGTTAATCGCACCGCTTAAAGGGACATAAATCCCTGTTGGCTTTCCTGCATGACTCAGTTTTGCGACATTAGTTCAAACGTGTGTAAATGTTGCCAACACATTCATTTTCTTGTTTTTTCTTGCGTGCGAGGTGATTTTGCGACATTAACTCTAACCTATGTAAATGTTACAAACGCTATTCTCAACGGGTCGCACGATATACCAGAAGGATTTATGTCCTTGTAATAGTTCGAAGGTTAAATGAAAACTCGAACATTGTTACTTTAGGTACATTGCTTATTTCAATTAAAATTCATCAATTTTTGTCCGTGTACCTTTTAACAAGTAAAGTGAAACTTCAATTTTTTTCATTTGCAAAGGTATGAAAGCGTGCGAATGCAGTAATTGTTGCTGCCTACTTTGAAACAATTAGGCTCATCTCTGAAAGCCTGCATCTACGAAATAAATACGCCATCCTATCGTTTCTAGCTGCCGATTACAACGTAGCTGTGTTTGGTTTAAAACTATATGCATTTAGCTGAAACACGGATATTTCGTGTTACCCAAAAGCAACCAACTTTTTAGCAAAGACATAAAACATGCACGAAAAATGTACTACCTGGCGTGGCTCACAAGTATTGTTAGCATTTCTTTATGCCTTGCAGCTGGCGTTTGCTGATTGGCGTTGTTCCCTAATTACAATGTTTAAAACAACGTAAAACAATGAAACTGATCGTCCAGGATCCCGTAACTCCGGAATGGCTGTAAAATCGTGTGTCATTTTGAGGACTTCTTGGATTCGAACTTTTTCTTCTTTCACTTCGAATTGTAAAAAAAAAAAAAATACATGTGCCCGATCGTTTCGAAACTATTCGATAGGATATGAACAGGAACGGCAACCCTTTTCGTATGGTTTATCTCGCTCTGGTGCCAGGGTGGCAAGTTACTGACCTTCAAGTACCACAAAATCACGAAAGTCATCGTTAGGCACTGTTAAAAGCATTGTTCGTACCAAACAAATCACCTTCTCAGCAAGAGCGATCTTGGTGGGCAAAAGGTTACACAGCAAATTCTTGAAAGGTATTGTGCGATACGTTGCTATTGCAGCATCAAAATAATCATTGCAATGAAAAAACCAACGAATAAAAAAAGCCAAGTTGTGCTATAAAAATTATTGTGTCGATGAAAATTAAAACAACAACTACAACAGCAACAATCTCGAATTAAAAGCAAAAAAAAATTGGTCTGTTAAGATTGTTTCTTAATTTTAAAATAGGTTTATAAAGTAAGAGGTTTTTACTGCAAGCTTTTAAAACGCTCCCACGCATGTGGCATGTTTGATCATTGCTAGAAGCTGTACTTTGAGGGAGAATAGCACATTTTGGAAATAGCGTGAAATGACAACAATCTTGTAGCAATGTTTACAATTACTGTAGCACTTTGTTCTTTATCCGTGTTGTTATTTATAATACATACAATTTGTTATCTGTTACCGCATTCATTTAGTAGCAACGGGAAACTAATCATAAATAAATAACGGTTAACTAGCAAATAGCAATCGGCAAGCGAGAAGGCCTTTTTGCATAAACGGGCCCTTAGATCTCTACTTTCGTGCCTGGTCGTTGAACGTTAAACGTAAAAACGTTACTGAAACAATCTTAACACTGTTTCTGTTCCTACCCGCCCCCCCCCCCCCCCCAAAAAAAAAAAACCGGTGGGGCCTCGAAAACGTTTATTGCGCAGGGCCTCCAACTCTTATGAATCTGGTCCTGGTGCAGCTGGTTTCGGTTATAATGAGCAGCTCGTGTAAGCCTGACTTGCTTGCGCCGATAATGTTTTAGTATTTTATAAACCATTCTAAGGGACCGGTCATTATTTATGGCTGGGGGGAGCCGGAGGAAATGAAAATATGACTAGCAAACTTTCGATGCCCTTCCCCTTCGAGACCCTGAAAAATCTTGACTCCCCTACTCAAGGTCCAAAAATAATGTGACCCCCCCCCTCGCCACCCCCCCAAAAATGCGTTTTTTGTATGCCTATTGATACTGTCTGCATGTGCCTCTAGACAAGATTAGTGCTGTAGCCAAATTAATCAATAGCACTCCGCCCGCATCGACGAGTTACTATAGTAGTTGTAAGCAAAACGTGCTGCGTTTTCAACGAAAAGTCACGTTGGGTTAAAATGTTCGATAAAACACCGGCGTTCCTTTCGCCCCTCTTGTATCGAGTTTCATATGACATGTATGATGAACACACTGTTTCGTTGAATGCCCACAACATCTGTAACGTAGTCTTCACCTGAAAGACTGAAGAAGCCAAGAGACCAGGTGTCAAGGCTATGCTACAAAAAGAACCTTGAAAACGCTCACATCATGGAGGGGGGGGGGGATGGAGATTTGGGGAGGGGGCACCAGAAGCTGACATGTTTTTAGAAGTTTTGACAGCTGAAATAGCCATTTTTGACATCCAAAAATAAATTTTTCTGAAAGGTTGATCAGTGTTTTTGTGTGACCGCATTTTGACGGGACCTGAAAAAATTATGAATCCCCCCCCTCGACAGGGTCCAACTAATTCATTCGACCCCCCTCCCCCCCTCGGCGACCAATAATAACCGGTCCTTAAGGTCCACGAAGAGAACGAAGAAAGAAACACAAAGAAGTAGTACACGAATTTATTTATGTAGAAAATTTCGCCTCCCTGGCCTGGTTTCGGGGGATGGGGCGGGGGGGGGGGGGGGGGGGGGGAGGGACAATTGCTTCAGCCCTGCGCCTCTCTCCCGTTTCCCTGTTGACGCACGATTGTATTGCTGGGTAGGATAAACAAGAAATATTACATCCACAGAAATACGAAGCTGCATTTGTTATTTATTGTAATTGGTTTTTTGTTGTTGTTTGTTTTCAAATAATGGGAGGAGCGCTGTTTAGAGGGTTGGGTCTTGAAGCGATTTGGGGGAATAGTAGCAGGGCAGCGACCAGGAGGGGCTTATTAAATCCAAACTGTTTTTTTTCCCCCATAACTTTCTATTTTCTCCGTTTTTGGTAACTCGTTCTTCCGCCTCCAATTTTTTTCCCAAATGAGGCCCATTTTAGCAACTCTGGCACTTCGTGGGATGGGGTGGAACGGATGGTTGTTTCCTCCCCCGTCCCCTTTCCGTCACCACCATCCACCTCAACATCGAGGTGACTGGATCATCCGGCTCTCCAAAAGACGAAAGAAATTGTCCCTAAGTTTCCGAGTTCTACAGTAATAAATGTCCCTAAGATTTCGAGGTCGCCGAGTCCTGAGCCAAAGAAAAAGAAATTAATCAATTAAGAATTTTTTTCTGATATTTGCGAGTGGACTCAGATTCTTGGTTAAAGATGGGGCATTTGATTCCCCTCCCCCCCCCAACGGGGCGGCGGGGCCCCCCATTTTTTCCCCCCCCCCCCCCCCCGTACTCTCGGAAGAGTTGTGCATTTTACAGCATGATCATTTGGCCACCAACTATTCACGATATGAAATATACAACTTATTCGAAAGTTGAAGGTTATTTTGAAACGGATATGAAAATTTGATAGAACACGCTGTTGAGCAGCACAAAATTATAATTTTATTTAATTAGTGTGCCTTTGATGGCTTACTCTTAATATGACGAATTTTTACATCGTTCATCTGTGAGGATATTGACGATACCAACTTCTCGTTTTTATAACTAGCTAGCTATTGTCGGTCTTCCCCCCCCCCCCCCACAAAAAAAAACCGGCAGTGAGGTGCACCCCCTCTGTCCCTGAATATTTTCAGACCCTGGGAGCGACAATAGTGACGGCGTGACCGGGGGGGAGAGGAATTACGTCTCCCCCAATTTCAGCTGTGCCCTCTGAGTGCCCCCCAACAATTTTAAAGTTCAGACAAAATCGCAAACCAAAACGTCATTCATGCCGATGTTAAAAAATGACAGTAACGAGCTTGTAGGATTTTCTTCTTATTCAATAGTTGAAACTACACAAATATTTATTTGTTACTTTATAACCTCCCCCCCCCCCCGCCTCGATTCCATCCCTTAAGAACACACACACATAGTTTCCTGGATGTAGGCCCATTCGTACAGCATTTTTGATGAGTTAATAAATTGATAAAACTTTGAATTACTGTTATTTACTAGAGAGCTGATGAAAATATGTCCCCTCCCCCGCCCCTGAAAAATATTCTTAGACAAAATAACCACCGCAGGCAAAACGCAGACCACATCGCGTCGAGTCGTAAGTTCTCGTTTTTGCCGCCAGATCCCTCCAGCAGCGTTTGATGCACGGCTCTTGGCGCGATTGTCAGTTCGTTTTGAAGCCGCGTGTTGGGAAGGTCGTTTCGGGCAAGTTGGAGAACTAACAACACCCAAGCATGCTCCAGAGTGTTAATGATCGTCATTCATTTCAAAACGTCTATTTGCTTTCAGTGAGCTTCGAGAAAGTTGCTGGCTTGCGTTGGTGACGTACAAGCGATGTTGTGTTTTGTTAGTGACATTTAGCAGCGGCTTGTTGTGGAATACGTCGGGTGCCTCCTCTGGGAATTATTCAATTATCACTTGGTGGTGTGTTACGGTGGAATTTAGTGACTTGAAAAGTGACAGTGTATTTTGAAAGTTCTGTGGCTTACGGCTGTGCGTGTAGTTGTCGTTGTTATAGGGGATAGTTTCATGCTAACACGTGGTTGTATTTCACAAGAGTGGTTTTGTTATTATAACGAGGGTCGCTGGCGCGCGGTGATTATCGTGGTGTGAGGTGTGCGCTGATTGGTGGGAAGATTTTTGTGGTTCTCGCTGAGGATTGGGAGTGAGCGAGTGAGATTGAAGAAATTGTGGTGAATTTTGAAACGACGGTCTACTCACACGTTGTCATCGTCACCCTCGTTACTGCGACGCTGCACGTTGTAAGAAAAATTGTGATTTGTGCGTGGAAGTTTTTGAAAATCGCGCTGTCTCTTGGAGTACCGTACTGTGATTTTGTGCGCTTGTTTATCTATTTGTTGAAAAAGCGAAGATTTGGGTCGAATTTCTGTTTACGTGAGTCGGCTGTGTTTTTTGTTTGTTTGGTGAGTTAGTGTTGGTGTTAAGAACAGCAAAATTTACGACACACTACGTTCGATTTCGAGTTTACGTATGTGGCTCGCTGGATGTTTGAAGCCAAAACGTGCGTCCTTGCCGGAAATTTGCCAAGAGCCAGTTGCAATTTCGTTTCACTCAGTAATTTTACCTCGCACTCGTGAATTTTACAATCCCGTTTAGTAGTCGACATTATAAAAACGGCGATTACTGCTACCGATTATCGCCGGCGTCTGATTTGGAATAATCGCGCAGCGAGTTTATTCTTATTATTAACGTCTGCTATGACGGTGGCATTAGTGAAAATTGTGTTTTTGTGTTAAAACAGTTGAGTGCAGCGTGCCCTGAAATTAAGTTGGTTAAAAGTTGAAAAAAAAATTGCGTGTTTTTTGTTGTTCCCCACTATGGAAAACGTCACCAGTGTTGAAGCGGAAGGCAACAGCAAACGCTGGCGCGAAGCAGCTATCCGAATCCGAAAAGAGAGCGACGACAGCGTGCACCAACGCAAATTGAGCGAGCCGCTTGAGGACTGGGATGCCGAGCTGTGCGTTCGATTGTTGCAAACTCCGACAGTGCGTAACTACAAGGCCATCCGTCGACGCCTGGAGAAATGCTCGAGAGATTGGATGTTGGATTTTTTGGGACAGGACGGCCTAGGAGTCCTATTCGAATCTATTGAAAGGCTGGGGCACGGAGGGGACCTTGCCGCTATCACTTTGCAGCTTGAATGTGTTGCCTGTGTTCGAGCTGTCATGAACTCTAAAACGGGGCTCGAATGCATCGCCGAGAACCAGGAATATGCTCGACAAATGGTTGGAGGTAAGATTTGTTTAAATATTCAGTTTTTTTCTTGTTGATTACCGTGTTTTTTCTGTTTTTTTTTTTTTTTTTTTTTTTTGAGTACCGGGTTGGAAGTCTGCCAGAAACACGTTATCTGAGAAGTGTTGATTTTTCTGGTAACCACGTGTTGACGTTTTGTTGTTGTCGCCGACTCCTCCTGGCGGGCACACTTCCAGGTAAAAATCACCGGAAGTCTGTCTTCAGAGTTGTTTGTCGGGAGGAGCAGACCTTTTTCTTTTTTATGGACCAGTTTGCTTTTTAAGTTGATTTTCATTTCTACCTCTGTTTTTGTAACGATATGAGAAAAGCCAAACACAAGCTATTATTGAAAAATCCCAAATCACAGTATCGTTGGGGTACATACTTTCAAGGGGGAGGGGGGGGGGGAAGGCACACCCTCTTTGAAATTGGTAGCACCATACCGTGTCACGCAGCTTTAAAATACCAAAAAGCAGTGATATCATACTATAAAAATCAAACTTGGTAAAACTTAAAAAAAAAAAAACGTCGACAGGATTACTTGGCGATTATTTTCGTTTGTTGGAGTTCCAGAAAAAAATCCCGGTAAAATAGTCCCCCACAAAAAAAATCCCTCGGAAAATCAATCCCCTGAAAAAAATCCCTGTAAAACCGATCCCATGGAATAAAAAAACCCAGGGAAAAAATTACGAGGATTTAATAAGAAAATGCTGTACAAGATCTGGGAATTAAATGTAATAAAAAAAAAATCAACCCATGTGTTTAATAGTTTTTTCCTTGTCGATAACGAAGCCGTTCTTTAGCTTACCAGTTTTGGTTTTTGAATTTGATAAAGAATAGTTAACGTTAAAATTAAGGGGCCCAGCCCCACAGTCGTACACTACCGCCGACCAAGAGTTGTTCTTTGCCACACAAGGCAGGTTTTTGATGGGGAAAGTTAGTGATCTTTGTTACAAAAAAAAAACCTATTTTTTTTTATCGCGGATACGAACATTTGACGGTGGGGGTGGTGGTCGCTTGCGGAACTGGCTCCTCATCTCATCAGCTATCGATTGCTTTCTTCCGGTGTACGAACCTCCCCACGTGGAGTGAGTCGAGAGCTTCTTTCTGCCCACGTGGTACCGTAATGGAGAGTTCCCTTCGAATACGCGGCGGTATCTCGTCCAAGGTCGAGCGAGTTCAGTAGTGCCCAGAGGGCGGGGAGTTCATTGAAGAACAACAATAATTGTAGAAATTAGGGTGGATGATTGCTGGTCCCACGTCACTCTCCATTCTTTTTTTGTTTGGCGGTGGGGGTGGTTGAGTTTGCTTGGACCACTACGCTACGGTACAATACGCAGTGGTTTCGTCAAATCAGGAGAGTGCAAGTACAAAATGTTGGGCCCCTCCTCAACGGGTCAACTAATTTAGGGGCAAAGTGACGCCAAACCCTAACCAAATTGTAGAGAATTTTGTCTTATTTCAGCCCCAACCGGTAAATGTAGCCCCCCCCCCTGCCTCTTGCGCCCGGGTGTCACCAGATGGGGTTCAAATAGGACAGAATTCACTACAATTTGGTTGGGTTTGGCGTTGACTTGTTGAAGAGGGGCCCAACATTGTGTCCTTGCACCACCCCTAATTGCGGCACTGCCCCAAATTCACTTCCCTGTCCAATGTATCAATACTTCCCTTTCCCCAATAATATACCAGTGGGGGAAGGGGGTGTAGGGAAATATTGTTACAACGGGTAATTTTTAGGGATGCACCGAATACAAAATGTGCCGAATACCGAATATACAACCGAATACTTAACTTGCCGAATACTGACTACCAAATATATAACCGAATACTAACCTTTCCGAATACCGAATATATAACCAAATAGTTAAATTACCGAATACCGAATATTCGGCACCAAACAATTTACATATTCGGCCGAATACCGAATTATTCGGTTCTGTGCCGAATACCGAATTATTCGGCCGATTACTTAACCGAATACCTGTAATTTAAACATATTTGATCATTTTCTTCTACTTTTAGAAATGTCAGAAGACAATTCCTCACAAACCAAAAACAATGCTTAGCTAAACGTTCTTACATTCACACAATTGCATAAATTTATACTAAAATATATTCGGCCGAATGCCAACAAATCTTAACACTATTCGGCCAAAAACCGAATATCATTATTCGGCCAAAAACCGAATATCATTATTCGGCCGAATACCGAATATCACTATTCGGCCAAAATCACTATTCGGCCGAATACCGAATATCACTATTCGGCCAACATCAGTATTCGGCCGAATACCGAATACTTGAATTTCTAACCGAATACCGAATAATTACCGAATATTCGGTGCATCCCTAGTAATTTTTTCACCTACAGAATGTTTTTTGGTGGTTAGTTTTTAGTCTTTAGATGTTGGCAATCAGTTCCTTTAAGGTAAGGTCACTAGACTCAAATGCCCCCCCCCCCCCCCCCAAACACACACACAAAGAATTGGGAGTGGTGTGGGTCCAGTAATTCCCCATCCATCCTTGTTGTCATAATATATTGTTTCCGGTGGATTCTTTCGTCTGCATTTCTTGCACCGGGCAGTTCGTAAATGTGTCGTGGAGATAAACTTTTTGATAAGGGTTACGATAGCATAAGCTTTGTCTTGTCACAACATGGCCTATTCTGCCGCTGTGATATATTGCTGCATTATTTGCCGTTATCTGCTTGTGCAAAGAATCAGAGAACACATCGTAATCTTTGACCAAACACACTGTCAAGGGAACGACACTATCGAATGTGCACTAATGACGTACGAATGAAGCGAACGGTCTATGATTCTTTCCGGTTCAAGAAAATGGGAGCCATACAAAGAAAATCGGGAGGACACTGGGAAGCTCTTAAGGATGTAGTACGGGTTGAAATTACACCAAACTAAAAGCAATTGTGTCACGTGTGTGTTCAAATACACAAAATCAAACTATTGACAGGCGCATTGCGTGCACGATCGGCGTGCTCGCAACGTGTGTTTTATGGTGATCAATCCCTGACTGAGGGATTTGGGAGAATTGATCACTTCTCGCTGTAGTGAGGGGAGAGGATTGATCGCCTAACATGTTACTGTAATGGAGGAGGGGGGGGGGGGGTGTAAAAATGCTTCGACAAGCACTTTTCCGTACCCAACCAGTTCCCCCCCACCTCCCCGGAACATTATCACGTTTATTTCGGACCAATGGTGAAACTACGTGGTTTAAGTTTTAAGGTTATAACATTTTTATTGTGCGACTTGTTTTCGTTGGGCTGAAGGGCGGAGTGGAGACACCAGGAAAAAAAAAAGCAGGCACTATTTTTCCTATCCTGGATTCAGAGGTTAAAACTTTTGGATTTTTCTTTACAACTAGCTGTAACCCCGGCGTAAGATACGCCGGCCAGCTGGTTCCCGCATACCTGAGCGTAACACTGTAGTGGGCCCCGGTTTTCCCTATTGTGTGGTCTGAATATCCCCATCTCTGCTCCCTCTTTGAACCCCTGTTAATTTGTGTTATGGAAGTAAATGTTTATTTTCAATTGAGGACGTTTCTCTGTTCCGATACCAAGCCCAACAAACCCAATAACGGTTGTGCATGCAGTGATTGTTACTCAACCAACTTTGAAACTCTTCCAAGTCGGCTCTTAAGAGCTAGCTTTATTAATGCAATATGTCGATTGTTATAGGCCACATCTGTTTGTTTGACATTGTCGGTTGCTCGCCTCTTTCATTATACACACCTCTTTCATTGTAGTGCATAATAATGATGAATTTGCTTGCCCAACTTAAGCGTATTATACACATAAGATTTTGTCTACCTAAAGATAATCCAAAAATAAAAGGTGGACGGTGGGGGACGTGCCCCAAGTGTGCAGACGCCCTTGAGGGGTTGAAAACGCGTGTGAAGGCGAATTCTCACCAGCAGGAAACCAGGATTCCTTTTGTTTTCTTTCTAGTGGGGGGAGGCCGGAGGGGCACCAAATATGTGATGGCCGATTACTCCTGTGCCGTGGCACAGTGATCAGGCAGAGAGTGCGAGTATGGTTAGTGGTTTTGCATAGCCTACATGACTGGTTACTGTCAATCACGGCAATCGAAAAAAAAAATACTACCGATCTACGCAATTTCACTTTCGGATGCCTTGGAAAAAAATTGCCTGCGCAAGTTCAAATCCCGGATAGGCCCTTAAAGAGGGGTTAGCTGTTTGACGCGCTCCCAGCCGTAGCCATGGCGCCAGAAGGAGAAAGGGACAATTTTGCTAGTTAAATCCCATTTTTTTTAAGGTAGCTTAAAATAATGCCCTAGCTTTGAGCAAGATTGAGACAAACTTGTGATAAGGTTTAAAAAGGCCTAAACTTGCATGTTTTCGTAAAATGTTATTGAGCTCATTTTTTAAATTTTGCACTTTCATTAGTTGTTTAAGGCGATTAAAAAAAAAAATAGCTAACGAAAAAAGCCAAAGAAAAAAAAGTTCCCTGCTGAAACTCCTTAACTCTTTCTGGAAAAATCCGAGCCAAGGCAACTGACCTAACCTAACCTTTAACGACAGCAACACGAAAAAATACAAACCAAGAAAAAAAATTTTCATCAGTTTTTTTTCACTTGACTTTTTTTTCCCCCGTGGGTTTGTTTCATCAACCTTTTTGCCAGTCCCCCCCCCCCGCCGGGGGGGGAGATTGGAAAGAGGGACGGTTTAGTGTTCAGTGAGAAGTTGTTCCCACACTGTTGGTTTGGAAGCAATCAGCATCTGTAGTTACACCCGTAACACTCAACACGTTTGTTGATTATTTTATTGTATTTGGTCTTAGAAAAAGCTTAAAAAATTATATTGGTTTTGAAAAGTCCTTGAAAAATTACATTGGTTTTGAAAAGTCCTTAAAAAATTAAATTGGTTTTGAAATAATCCTTGCAAGTTGTGTTTGTATTCTTGTGTGAACCGTGTTACTAACAATTGCAGCATATTTCATTTCTTTAAGTTCAAAACAATGGAAAGGTCTTTTTGAAAATCCTTGCAAACAGTCAAAAAAGTTGCCATATCCAAGCAAACATTGCTTGCATAGTTTGTCTAACTGACAGAAGTTAAGTATTTATTCACCACACTTTAGTAAAATTACCAGGCGAGCAGTTGATAACATAAATCAATTTAATACACCGTCTACTTTAAAATATTCTAGCTCACTCCCCGCATTCGTTTGCTATCTCTCCCTCTCCCTCCCGCCCTCCCGACCCCCACCCTCCCCTATTTGCCTTTTGTCACCGTTTGTTTAAATTTAAAAGGGCTTATCTCCCCGCATTTCAATTTTGCTGTGTACATACATTCATATTCCGAGCTGAAGTGAAATTCGTTGCTTGCCAACATGCTAATTTGCATATCTTGGTTAGCTAAACGGTAACGCCAAGAAAATAACTGTCACTACTCGGTGTGCAAGTCAAATTTAATGTGTTGGGGCCCTAATTTGGAATTATAAACGCATAAACACTGGCGAAAATGCTTCGTCTGGTTTTGCTGGGATCTTAGTATGCATAAATATCATTAACGAAAGCCGTAAGTTAAGCTGTGAATGTGCTACACATTCGTTGTCCTGTTAACGATGGTGGTAAAAAAGTGTTGAAAAGGAGTATTCTTTGTCACCTTTGGTAGAAAGGTACCTCTAAATTGCAGAAATCCACGAGGGTGCTGAAAATAATTCCACTCAATTCCACGAGGGGTGATGACGCGGTGAGCACTGTACTTAGCACCACTCAAAATCTTCTAAATAGCACCCCAGAATGGCGGTATCCCTCTCTCGAGTAGCATTTTCGTAGCTTTATTACCACATACCAGGAGTTTATGAATGCATGCGACCGTAGGCCTTGGGAGTGCCTAGGCTGTGACTATTTCTTCGTATTCCATCCCAAATTATCACAAGTTCGTCTGGGAGAGAAGCTGTGGGTTTCGTTTACCGGCTGCAGGCCAGTAGTGATGCAACTCCTCCAGAATCTTTTTTTTTTACCAAATCGGGACTCTAAAGGCGTCAACTTTCCAGCACGCGCGTGAACTGGTTCTGAGCCAGGAGGGTAGCTACATGCGATTTCTACCTCGGTCGGCCTTGGCTTAAAGACGGCATATCCTTTCGTGTTTCAGGGTCGTTCAAGTCTGTTGCACGCGGAGTTGGCCCATGCCTGTATAATAGTAACAAATGATATTTTTCGCACCTATTTACTAATATTAGGATGCTGGCATTCTATTTGGGAAAATAGGCCGTTTCTGTGTGTGTGATTAGGCCTATATTTGAGAAAATAGTCCTGTTTTTGTGTGATTATGGGTGCACGGGTAGCTGCGAGCACTGGGGCGTCAGATTCGATAGGTGTCCTGGCCCAGCTGTACTTTTTTGCTTCTTGCAGACCCGGGATCCTGGTGATGGAAAGTGTATATGTACGAGTTTTTCTCTGGTTGTTTCCCTCCCGTTGCACGAGGGTTTCCTCCGGGTACGCCGGTTTCCTCCCTCATGCGGCAAAAAACAACTGGAATAATGGTGGTGCTTCTTCCACTTAAAACATCTGCCGCTTGGATGTTTGGGTGGGTAGATGCCCCATGCATTGTCTGTTTCTATTTCGTATGCCTATATTTCAAAAATTAGTCATACGTTTTTAAGATTATGCCTATATTTGTGTGATGACGCCTATGTTTGAGAAATTGGGACTATATTTATGTGATGACGCCTATATTTTAGAAGTTAGGCCTTTATTTGTGTGATTATCCCTAGAGTTAAGAAATTAGGCCTACAAGTTAAACTCGGCTGAGGTTGTGAAGTAATTTTTCCAATAATAAGAGTGATCAGAAAATCTAGTTACGATAGGCTTAATTATAGCAAATCTGTCCCGGTGGTGTTTTATACAGGCGTTTCCTCAAAGTCTCAAAACTACCCAACCCCTGCATTATGATTATGAAGGTGTGGTTTCGTCCGTCTTTAACTGAAAGTTGTTCAACAATTAAGGCAAATAATACTAGTTATCTTTTTTAATTTGTTTTGTCACGGGATGGCATTCGTGCTGAACATCTGGACCACTTGAATGTGGTCAGCAATGAATCAAGAGTGGCTTGGCGTGGAAAGTTGCTGTGGCTGGCCGAGCACTGAAGGTCACTTTTTGTAACTTTTATTTATTTTTTTTAAATGTCTCCTTCAGCCAAGGGGAGGTTCGTGGAGAGAATTGAAATTATTGTGAGCACACCTCCGTGTCTGTCTCATGGCCGGTAAAATAATTCATGAATGAAGTTTCGTTTTGAATTTTTTTAAAGGTCAATTGAACAGTTTTTAAAGGTCATGAACAGTTACTTTACTTGACCTATTCATGTCAAACTGCTGATAGAACGATTGACGTTGTTGCACGGATAATTTTGAAATAAGTTGAATTGTTTTATTAAAATAATATACAGGCCTTCTTTAACTCGTTAAATAAAAAATCTATATATATAATACGCTTAGGTTGGGCAAGCAAATTCATTATTCCAAAGGGTTTAAATTCATTATTATTATTATGCAGTACAATGAAAGAGGGTGTATAATGAAAGAGGGCGAGCGACCGACAATGTCAAACAAACAGATGTGGCCTATAACAATCGACATATTGCATTAATAAAGCTAGCTATTAAGAGCCGACTTGGAAGAGTTTCAAAGTTGGTTGAGTAACAATCACTGCATGCACAACCGTTATTGGGTTTGTTGGGCTTGGTATCAGAACAGAGAAACGTCCTCCATTGAAAATAAACATTTACTTCCATAACACAAATCAGCAGGGGTTCAAAGAGGGAGCAGAGATGGGGATATTCAGACCACACAATAGGGGAAACCGGGACCCACTACAGTGTTACGCTCAGGTATGCGGGAACCAGCTAGCCGGTGTATGTTACGCCGGGGGTACAGCTAGTAACAATTAAAATCCAATGCCTACAACATTTTATGCAGTAAAAAGAACGAATTTTGAGATATACCAATTTTAGTACAATTTCTTGACAGTAGATGTCGCTGTTAGGGAAGTGTTTTAACTGATTTAACTTTTACGTCTACATTTTTAATTACTTCCCTGAAAAGAACAAACATTTTATTAAAAAAGGCAAAACTATAACATCTAAAAAAAATGCACTAGTTATTTAATTTGCAGTTTGGTTAATACACTTTATGAACAATGGCACCTAGTGGCATAAAATGGTACTCAATTGGTAAATCTCAAATTCTCTCTTTTGTTGTAAATGCTGTATGCGACGAATTTAATTGTGCTTTAATTGTTCTTTAAAGAAAAGAAATCGGCCTTAACGTCAGTAACAAAATATGAAGAAGCACCACGCAGCCAACGTTGTGAACCGCTAAAGATGACGAGTGAGCAGCATTTTCAGCAGTCTGAGAATAGAACCCAGGCCTTTGGATGGCTTGGTTCTCCAATATTGTGCCAAGTTTCTTATGGCTAGTAAGCAGCAGTCTTCGAGGAGCTACCGACTTCATAAATCCGGTGTACACTTAGTGTGAAATCCGGATTTAATCCATGAAAATCCGGAACAAATCTTACAAAATCAGGATTTAAATCCATGAAGTCCAGATAAAACACACGAAAAATCCGGAAAAATCAGACTGTAATCCATACAATCTAACAAATCCGACCAGGTTTGGTACGAAAATGGGAGAAAAAATGAAAGAACCGTTATCTTTAAATCCATTTAAATTCAATAAATCTGGATTAAATCCACATATAATCCACCAAATACGCAAAAAAAAACTACTTAAATCTAACTTGTATCAAATCAACCGACTTAAATGAGCATAAATACGATCAAGTTTGGTTCAAAAATGAGAGCAAAAACTAAAGAAACGGGTGCTTTTAAAAGTTTAAATCCAACAAATCTGGTTTAAATCCACAGACAGTGGACAAATCCGAAATCCGGTGTACACTAAGTCGGTCCCCCCTCGGCAATCTTGGTAGTGTCGAATTAACATAGTGGCCTCTACAGAGCTCAATCCTATACCCGGATTCATTTTCCGGATTCATGATGATACGTGACGTTTTGTGCCAGGGGCGTAGTGGGAGGGCCATTTGGACCCGAGAAATGGTTAACGTAGGTCCTTCTCTGAGGCATTTCGTAGAAATCAAGTCTTCTTGAAAACATGTCAATAGGCCCCTGACAGGCCCTCGTAGCATAGGCTTCACGGGAAACTTCCCGTTTTCCCGTACGGCCAGTACGCCCCTGTTTTCCGTTTTTTTTTTTTTTCGTTTTAGTTTTCTGTACAGCCGAAACGGCTGGGAAACTATTGCAACGTCGTTGTCCGTCCTAACGGTGGGAATATCCAGTTGAGGTCTAAACTAGCCCCGAACGAGCTTAACCCTGGATATAACTAACCCTCGGCCTAGGAGTTAGTGGACTGGAGAAAAAAGTTGGTGATATCCATGTTGGGGGTTTGTTAGCTCTTTACTCCTTAGACCTCGATCTTTAGGCTAAATTAGCCCGCGATATACTTATGTTAAAGTGTTGTTAAAGCTCAGGAATAACGCTAATCCTGGATCACCGCTTTTTACATCTCGGGGCTAATATACTCAGTATTAAGTTAGTCCTCGACCTACAGGCTAAATTTTGCTTAGCCCTCAACTTATTTCGTGATGGATATCACCATTTTCCCGTATTACCGAGTTTAAACCTCAATTGGAAATCCCCACCGTTGAGTGAAATAAGTGACTTAAAAATTGTCCAATAAGCAATTTTCATATTTAGCGTTTAAAGGTGGTTACATTCCTCCCTTTTGGCTTTTCGTGTATGGCTCAGTTTAGCAACTGTTGCTATGGCATTCATTTTTCCATTTTTTCCCTCTTGAGAAAAGGTTTTGTTTCATTCACATGTAAATGTTGCAAAAGCTATTTGGCGCAGGATGCTCGAATATAGTGAGAAGGTATGTCCTTTTAACCTGCGAACTATTAATCGGTGGGGCTAACTAGAGGATTCGCTCCTTCAAACGGCGAAAAGTTTGGTGGGAATCCTTAACGTTTTTTATTCATGACCACACCAAAGAAAAGTGGAGTTTTTTCTCCTTTTTAAATAAAATTATGAAAAAGGACCCATTTTCCTAGCCTAGCTCAGAATTGGATTTTGGTTCCTAAAAATTTACTTTACTTTATTCCATAAGAACTTTACAAAACTCCAGGTTGCGAATGTTTTTTTATGGGCCGTTTTGCACAGATCAGTGAAACTTGTCGATATTTTAATTTATTGTTGTAGTTGTTCTTTATGGACGTTCATAGTCTGCTTGTTCTTGATTTAATTTAGCGAAATCCATTACTTCTTTGTTTTGTGCGCTGTAAAGTTGTTCGGCTAGTTTTTAAATTATTCACAGTCGCTATTAAAATGTTTAATGTTTCGCCCCACTTTGTTTCGTTCGACTCGGCCTTAAAGGTAGCTGTAATAACAAAAGTTCACCTTTGTGGGGCCGCGGTATCTATTTTATTTATCGGGTTGTATACGAAGGCTTCGTGGCCTAGGCTAGGCAAGGTATAAAGTTTCGGTACGATTAATTTATGTCACGAAAAGTAATATAGTTTTTAACCGGCAGTATGGATCTAATCTTAAATAAATTGCTAATGCGGCTGACAAAAAAAAAAGCGAACATCTGTTGCGCTCCGTGATTCATTTAAATATTGATTTATTATTTTCGATTTCGGGACTAAGAAGTACATTATTATTACCAAAATTTGGTGGGTGCGTGACCGTTTCACCGAATAATTTTATTTTCAAATTATGTGCCTCGCTCTTGCTGCTGCTCTCGCTGCGGCCAAACGTGTATAACATCAGAAACCGCAACTAATCACAAATTCCTTCCAATTAGGAGTGCGTCTTTAACTTCTCCAATGTTAAATTAAAAAAAAAATAATAATTTGATGGCGGTGAAACGGAAATACGGGCTCTTTCGCCGAATTTTAATCAGGGCTTGATTTTCGACGAAACGGTAAGCATCGTATGACCGTTTCGCGGAACTTTAATCAGTTCAGCAAAACAAAAATGCACAAAAAACGGAAAACCTGAATGTCCATTAAGGTGCGTTTACGCAACGTAGCCTTCTCGCTCGCCGAATGCTATTTGCTAGTCAGTAATTTATTTACTAATAGTTTTCCGTTTCTACTAAATGAATGTGGTAAAAGATAATAAATAACCTAAAACAAAACCCACAAGGGTGAAAGAACCCGCCAAGTTTCAGCCAGTCGAAGTAGTGATATCAGAGCCAAAAAGGCTGCTACCAAGTTACTACATTACCTTACACGTTAAATCAAAAACTTGACCATTGCTACCGATAGTAGCATTGGTCGGGTTTTTGATTTAACCTTTGATCTAATACTAACAACACGGATAAAGAACAAAGTGAAACAGTAATTTTAAACATTGTTATGTCATTTCTCGCTATTTCCAAAATTTGCTACTCTCGCTCAAAAAACAGATTCTGTCAGTGATCAAACGACGGTAGAATAAATAGCTGCTCGCAGCGAGAATTTAAAATCCAATATGGCGTCCATTTCGGAGTTATCGAATCGAAGACAAACCATCGAATGCCGGCATTCATAAATCAGTCCGTCGTCTTGTATTGCAGTAAAAATTGTTTCCTTCTTGTCATAAATCGACGCTTTGATGTTGCACGTATCATAACGTCGTTTAGCGAGGCACGAGGAGAAGGTCCGCGTCCGCGTTGTTGCTACGGTTACTACGTTCGAAAGCCGCATTCTCCAGTCAAGGCGAGAAGCAAGTCAGAAGATTAGTATGAACCAAGTAAACGCTAGTGAGCGAGAAAATTATCTTTGCGTAAACGCGCCCTTGGTCCAAACTTTGCTCGACGTAGAAGTAGGAAGTTTTTTGCGCGACATCGTGACTACAATGAATGAATTAAAGTTGAAAATGTTTTTTTTTATTTATGTATTTTTTAAATTTCGAACATAGGAACCAATTTTGCGGAAGCAGAATTGGATTTATAATCCAAACTATTACACCCTATAGAGCAGTGACATTTGCCGCCATATTGGCACCAGTATGGCTTTTGGAGGGCATAACTACAAGGTGCGCTACATAAAAATGGAGGGAAAAACAACGGAAGTGCGGATTTCTTAGGCTTAAAATAACGCTGTTTTCTCCAACAACAAAAATCGCGCGTTTTAGTCTAAGAAATCCCTCTTAACAGCATCGGCTTCAGTATGACGCCGTTCTGTTTCTCTCTGCAGTGCCCCTTGCAGCTAACCCATTAAGCCTCCAGCATAGAGTTATATACAATAATACTACGTTGTGTCACTGCCCTATGCCTAATTTTCTAAAAGGACTATAAGGATGGTGGGGGGTGGATATTTATAATGTGCTACACGTACCCACCGTGTACATGTCCAAAACCGGACTTTCCCGTGAATCCATTCGTACAAACCTGGAAAAATAACGCTGATGATTGGTTACGAAGTGTACGGTACTCATCGCAAATGAATTAAATTAATCACAGGGTCAATAAATGTAGATTTCAGCTGGCAACTACAATTAACTGCCGGCTAATTCGTATATCGAATTTAACAACGTCGAGTGCGTGTTTGTCTGTCGTGTTGTTGTTGCCGTGAGTGATGGATCTACGCCAGGCAAATGTTTGTTAGATTGGAATTCATTTGAAATGCTTAAATGGAATGTGGAAATTCCTTAGCAGAAATAAACAGAAAACGGCCATGTCTCAAAATGAGTCGGCAGATGATCGGCATAAACATCTTCATTAAAGCTGTCTTTATTAACTGAGGCGGTTGTATGATTAGTGTGGGAACTGGATTTCCCGTTCCCGCAGTAAAGTAGCCATAGCAATGTTTTGCTTTGCTGCTATTAACTGTGTCATAAAGCTACATGCTCACGTGTTAACGTAATAATGTCCCAACTTAACAATGTCTTCGTATTAAGAAGCATTACTGTCATACGCATGATGACGTTGTATTTGTCTTGTCTCTAAAAAAAGCAAGATGGCTAAAAAGTGTGCGCGGCCTATCTTGAGTTCGCTGCAGAACGAACACAGATAATCGATTGTACGTTTTTGGTAGCAGAGTACCTTGTTGATATCCAATATGGTTACAAAAACAATGGCGGCCGTCGAATAAAGCCGCCCCCTCGTAAAATACTTCCAGGACTCAATAAAGATACGCGGCGCACACAATAGGAACTCGTTCGATTTCTATTCTGTGTGAACCGACGAGATGTTTTTTCACCAAATGACAATCAGAGTTGTAATAGGCGTGTAGTCGAATGTTGATTATCGTATCATGCAACCAAATGTTTTGTGCGCGCGGTGTAGCTTGAGTCCTGGAAGTATTTTGTGAGCGGCTACGTCTTCCTGGATGGGGTGGCTTTAATCGATGGCCGCCATTGTTTTTGTAACCATCTTGGATATCAACAAGGCACTCCGCTACTGAAAACGTACAATCGATTATCTGTGTTCGTTCTGCGGACAACTCAAGATAGGCCGCGGACACTATAATTCTATAAACTGATTTGTTCCCTGGAGAAGACACTCGATAAGGAGCGATGTCAAGACAAAGTTTTGCGGATTGTATTCCATAAAAGATGTCAGACAGAAGAATCATCCTTAATGCCATGGTATATACATTCCCTACTCGTTTTCAAGAATAAAATCCTGCCATCGTTGCCGTAAAAATACTTCAAACTTCCGTCCCATTCTTTGGCGCATATAAACAGCACGATCCACGAATCCTCTGACGTGGGGAAATATATTTACATCTAGTATCACCGTCGGGATAGTTGGGCATGAATTCAATTTCTTTCACACTCCACCGTATTTCCGTGCCCCACAGTTGTGGCCACACACAATTAGACCTTTAAAAAACTGCGTCAGTAATCAGTAACTGGTAACAGACTTAATATAGTCATGGTTAGTTTTGTTAAGTTAGGAATTGCGTTATATAAAAAAATATATACCGATAATGTTAAAAACTATGTTGGTAACCGATACTATCTTGATAAAACAAATTTTGAAGCTAGAATAACCGTTACTGAAAGATATTACTGTATTACGAGAGACGGTTGCGTATGTGGCACTATCACCAAATGAAAATCGTACAAAAATACCGTGGCGTCATCTAGCGGCAGTGATATTGTCAACCTTTAAAGCAACATACCGCCTGCCTAATAACAGCTACGCGTCGATCGCATCCGCCCATTTATTATAGTCAAGGTCAACTGAGACAGTAGTTTCGTTCCTCGCAGCGAAAAACGAAGCTATTATCTCAATTGGCATTGTGCCTAATAGACAAGCCAGCGTGAACGCATTAATCGTGTCGTCACAAACCGGAATGACTCGTATTTTAAACTCGCAATTTATAATTTTTTAGGCTAGTGTCATGTAATTTTGCTTCGGTGATCTATTGGAATAATTCATTTTAATTTTTACCGCATTAGTTTATTAGATTTTTGAACATGGTAATTATTAGAAAATTAGTACATGTACACACAGATGAAACGGCCTGATTATTGTAAGCGCGCGATGCATCATATACTGTGGGACGCAGTAAATAAATTTAACAATTATTCAACAGAAAATCTTCTAGACGCCACATTTTGAAACTGTTTTTTAGCAAGGGAAAGACTAACGGTAAGTAAATATACCTTTGGGGCCGTACTTGATGTGGAGGATCGAGAAAAATAGCGCTGTTAGGTATATCTCTTTAAGGTTTGCTTCCAGATGCAAGAGGGCATGCCATATTTTCACTCAATAATTGTGGAGGCTCTTGGCTTATCTGTTTCGTTAAAGGCACGTAAATCCTTACGTTATGTCGTGCGACCCGCTGAGAATAGCGTTTGCAACACAGGTAAGAGTGCCGCAAAATCATCTCGCATGAAAGAAAAAGAAAATGACTGTGTTGGTAACATTTAGGCCTACACGTTTGAACTAATGTCGTAAAACTAAGTCATACAGGTTAGCCAACATGGATTCAGGTACCTTTAAAAAAAATGGCGTTGTGCATTCCTTCGCTTGATGCGAGGAAGTGCTAGATAGCGCTAGATGTTGCCAGATTCTGCACACTTTCAATCGGTATCGGGCCTCTTTAATTTGAAAGCAGTAAAAAAAAAAAACCGATTAAAAATAAAACTATGATTTTATGAATTAATTAGACGTATCTAGTGAGTTTTATGAGCGTCGAGTTGGATTGGGTTGAGTTTACGCTATATATATCAGTAACGCAGTAAAAATCATGGCAGCTGCTAACCTGCACGATCAAATCGGTAACGATCGTGTAGTTTTTGGTTTTATGAACGCTCGTGTTGGGCCGTTGCTCATTAAAGGTACATGCATCCATGTTGGGTTTCCTGTATGACTCGGTTTTGCGACATTAGTTCAAACGTATGTAAATGTTGCCAACACATTCATTTTCTTGTTTTTTCTTTCGTGCGAGATGATTTTGCGACATTAAAACTAACCTGTGTAAATGTTGCAAACGCTATTTTCAACGGGCCGCACGACATACCGGAAGGATTTATGTGCCTTTAAGTTTATGCCGTAGCCCTACTGTTTTCGGACGATATTCGAGGTAATTAAAGGGACACCCGGCCTGCCTTATCACAACCACGCGCAGATCGCCATCCGCGTATTTACAGCGCCATGGTTGGCTGGGGTGGTAGCTGCGTACCTCGCAGAGAGGAACGTAGCTGCTGTCTCGGTTGGCTTTGGGAATAATACACGAAACAGTATCACGTAAAGATTGTGTCGTCACTAACCGGAATGATTCTCATATTTTAACATCAGAATTTATAATTTTCTAGGCTAGTGTCTTATAATTTTGCTTCGGCGATCTATTGGAATAATTAATTTTAATTTTTACTGTATTAGTCGTGTAGATTTTTGATCTCTTAGTAATTACTAGCAAACGATTAAAATTAGTACTGCGCACACACGGATAAAAACTTCAAGGTCATTGTAGGCGCGCGATGCATCATATACGTTCTTCCAGAACATAAATAAAGTTCCCCAATATTCAACCGAAAATCTCGTAGACGCCACATTTTAAAAGGTATTTTTAGCAAGGGATTGACTAACGGTAAATAAATAGACCTTTGGGGCCGTACTTGATGTGGAGGATCGAGAAAAATGGCGCTGGGACGTATATCCTTTTACGAAACCACGAATGAGTAACGGCCCAGCACGAGCATTACTAAACCCAAAACTAGACGATCGTTACCGGTTGGATCGTGTCAGTCTGTAGAAATTTATTCCTTAGACTGAAACCAGTGCAGCTATCGGTTTCACTATCCTCTTTAACTGGGCGTGAAAGTTGTTTCGTAAATGGCTATAGGTAAGGGCGGGGCCGTACACATATGACGATTCGCAAACTTTCCCACTCTTTTACTCGACGTCCTACCCTGTTACATTTTGTCACAGCTTTGACATCATCCCCCACCCCACCTAGAAAATGACTTCGCGAACGTCGACCCCCCCCCCCCCCCTTCCCCGCGCCAGGTGTGCAGAATAAGCCAGAACTCTAGAACGAGGTTCGCGAAGGAAATTCACTAAAAAATGGCTTGCCTACATGGTGAAAGGCTACGGAAATTTGAAAAATCTGTAGGAAAATGTTGTGGGAAATTTTGTCCCGTAAAAATTTTATGCACCCCTGCCCCACGTTAAGTTACTGGTGAAGACCGATTAAGAGGGAGGGATTCGGGATAAGTCTAAATTTAGTAAAATTAGTCCAGTTTTGTCAGATTTTTTTGTCCTTTTGGCTCTTCAACCCGTTTGGAAGCTATTTCTTCTGCTTGTTGAAAAACAAGATTACGTGTGGCGTCGAAGATTTAGGAAACAAGAAAATAAAAATTATTTACCAATACTGTCATTACTAAATAGATTGCAATAGATTAGAACGTGTGTCTTAAGTTGAACAAGGTACTCCATAAATAAAACTTGTGTAAATTTATTGCCGTGCACCAAATATTCTCGAAAACCACCCTGAAGGCACGCCGTTACCTCCCCCCAACCAAAAAAAAACAGTACGAGGTGTTTCGAAAACTATTTAGCCGCGCACAACGAACAATGACGCAGCACGTCTGCATGCTTGTTAATCATCTAAAAGAGTCTCGCCCTACTGCTCTTCTTGAAACTTTCTTAATTTTGATTCGGTAAATGGTTTAACGCGGCCGATAACACCAAGTCGACTATAGTAGCTTTCCCAAGTAGCTAAACATACAATATTTGTGATTCCACGCGCGAGTATTTCGTTTGCTCTGGCCTTTTCCGTCCAGACGGTCTAACAAGTGTGCCGAGGTAGCGCAGCTGTTCTGAACGAGAAAATTTGTCTGGTCATCAAGGGAAATTTAGATGTGATACGTTTCCTTTGCAGGTCTGATCATTCTCGGTAAACTGAGTTGGGAATTCCAGAATAGCCTTGTATTTAGCTATAGTCACTCCAGTGAACTTCGGTCCATAAACGGTTTTTTCCCCTAGTCAACCTATCTTAAAGGTACTCTGTCATGGTTAAGTTTTTACTTTGATAATTACTGGGAGCCGTATAGTCACGCTAAAGAAAAAGTAATGCACGCGTGGATACCGGCTCGATCTGTACCTTAAACGTTTTTGAAGAAGAATGTGGTGTAGAAGGGGGGGGGGGGGCTTGGAATTCGAACCGGGGTAATAGTCGTCCCTCTTAATCACAGGATAGGAACCATAGCCGTTGAAGGATGATAGTAGTGGGGCTCGAAATATGCGGTCGACAGTGAAACTTGGGCTCATAGCTGCTAAATTCTGCGTTGACGGATGCCGGCAAGCATTTACCCCCAAAATCACGCCCCTTTCCCCCCTCTCCCCAGAAAAACCTTAAAAAAGTGTCGATATCCCTAGGGAAAAAACATATTCTTGTACAAATTTACGAAAATAAGTATAAACTCGCTCCGTTGGCGTCGTCACGCTTCGCTCGAGGAGGTTTGCATGAACTAACGTTGTGAACAAACATGAGTGATGAAAATAGGCCTAACCGAAGCGCAATTTAATTATCGCTTGGTTCTACTCCCATCTTTGTAGGTGCTTTGGTTCCGGAGAGGTAGAGGTACACACACGCACGCACATCATACGTCTTTAATGATGTACATACAAATGATAACTAGGGCGCCGTCAATTACACTGCCGACAAAATGGAGCGGAGCGAGTGCCAACAACCCGTGTTGCATTGGAGACAGCGTTGTGGCTCATCTTTTCGATTGCGTCATCACATCTTGTTTCTTTGTCCATTTGCTTTCGCAGTGCGTCGTTGGATGGCGTTGACGGCTGATGCGACGAGCGGTTTTCCGACGGTTTTTTCTGCAGACAAAGCACCCGCATATTTGAAGAATTTTTGTCGGAAAGCATCAAATTTGGAGTCCAGTTGAGATATAACGCTGGCAGAAATTTGAGTGCGCATTACATCCATGTGATATTTACTAACGATGCAGCAGGATTTCGCCCTTCGGAAGAAAATAGGTGAGCCGCTCCATGCAGGCCCCCCCACATCAAAATTATAGGGAGCTGGGAATAACTGCAACAGGGGACCTCCTCTCTCTCCCGACTGAAATCGTAAAAATATTTACACTATGTTATAATATTCGTCGGCCACAATTGCGCCTAACGGGTTGGTTCATTCATTAATCCGACTGCATGCTTACGATTGAAGGCTTCCCTGCTTAATAAGCTGACAGGCTTGCACTACAGTGCTCCTGCTCGTCGCCGTTAGATTGGAGTTGTAGTTTGCTTGTTTTATAACGACCAACTTACAGTCTAACTATGAAAGTGAATGTACTGAAGCCATAAGTAGGAATACGAGTAAAAATGCTCTTATTGCTGAGCGGAACTTGAAAATTTTGAACTTCGACAAACTCAACTTACTGTTTGGAAAGTGCGTTTCTATATTTTAAGAACGCAAGAGCAAAGAACTTTCTTTTGCTGGTATAAAATAGAAGTAAAAGGTGTTTGTTATATAACGTAACAGTTTTAGCTTTATGTTGTTTATTGATATGTAGCCTGCATGGGTGACATGGAAATTAAAACTTGACTTTTCATTGAACCTATCAATTTATCTTATTTTTTTTTTTTTAAACCGAATAAGGAACGTGGACAGAAAAGATCTTAGACTTACAAGCCAAGTTTGTACCAATTTTTTTTTTTGGGGGGGGGGGGGAGAATCGACTCAACGTTGGAACTCGTGCAAAAACATAAATTTTAGAATGAAATTATTTTGTAGGTCGGGGAAGAAAACTAAAGTCGTCATTGACAGACGAGTTACCCTACATACACTTGAAAATATTCTTGATTTTAATTTCAGCCGTAGTATTTCAGACTTGATCACATATAGGATGGTAAAAAATGCGAGCGAAAGCTCTAGTCTACAAGAGAGGCCCGCCATCTTGCATACGATGTGAACCGTATTCGCTTTCGCTCGCATTTTCGTTTTATTACCAAAATTAAAATAAACGAGTATTTTCGTGTGTTTGTGGAGTTTCACGTCTGTCAGTGACGCCTTTACAGTTTTCAGAAACCTTAGTTGCATTTGTATGGAAATAAACTTTCTAGTCGTGTTTTTAACATCGGTATCGACATAACCGGTTTACCCTTCATCGGTATCGGACCAGATCGACAACAACTCTTATCGGGGGACGAAGGAGTAGGCCAAAAAATGTTTTCGAGGTAAAAAAAAAAAAACGCGAGTTAATGCTACGTAAACTAGCTGTAAGTTTGCCGCGCTCCCAGCCGAAGCCATGGCGCCAGCTACGTAAACTAGCAGTACGAGACTTCCATGGGCTACACAATTCATGTTGAGGGTCAGGGCATTTTTTAACGTAGTAACTGGAGCTCCAAGTGGAGCCTTCTCGATTGGAGCACCAGTCGTTATGATCCCTTTCCTCAACGTTCACTCATTTTTCGTCTAAAACACAATATTTTGATAAAAAATAAGCTTATGACGAAACGGAATGCTCAATTTGTGCGTCACCGGTTGCTTTCCGAAATTCCGAATGCATCCAACCCAGTACAGTTGAAACATTAGAATTGTAAACATTAGGTTAGCAACGGCGCATTTTCCAAATAACGAGTTCATTCGCGCTCATTCACATTGCGTCATTGCATGGTATACTCAATACAATCAAAGACTCCTAAAATTAATTAAACAAAATTATATCCTTGTCCCCCTTAATTTCTATCTGCCCTATGACTACAGTTTTTTACTCTTTGGGGCACCACCTTATTTTCCTTCAAAAATGATCTGGTTGAGGCCGATGTTGACAGTGGCACAGCTACGTTAGTTGGGCCCGGTGGCAAAATTAACCCTTGGGGGCCCCCTCCTTAATATCCAGGATGGCCAATAAAATACCCACGTGGTGACACATTTCTAAGACCATATTTTTTGTTAGTTTTGTTATAGCGAATATATGAATTACTTTTTCGTACTCCAATCGAGTAGGTGACCTTATCACTTTTTTTTTTAATTGGACCAAAAATTGGTTCAGCTGAAAAGGGTTTTATGGCCCACCATATTTTTGTAATGGTAGGGATATGGATGGATACGAAGGCTCGAAATTCCTTTTAAAATACAGTTTATATCAAATTAAATCACTACTGTGCTACAAAAGAGCCTTTTTTTTTTAATGTAAATAATTTTTTTCATCTTCGGGGTCCCCTGATGCTGGGAGTCGGTGGCATATTCTGCCTCCATTGCCACCCTGTACACAATGCGTACTGAGAGTGCGCAATGTATTCAAAATGGAGTCTTGTCTCTCCTCGACCGAAACTAGACTGTTCTTTCCGGTCAACGTGGGTTTTCTTCGTGGGTTTCCAATTTGTCTCTCTAAATTGCAGCGATACGGTAACAAACTACTAACAACGTGTTCCCCAATTTCAGGCAATTTTTCAAATTGCACGGGAAAGACGTGTTACGCGGTTGCAAAATTGTTCCACGAACCGGAGAGGGCTACACGAACTTGGCTTGCAAAGCCACCCCTAACTAATGAATTATTAAGTCTACTGAAATATTAATCCCGGCCAATCTTGGGTAATAAGGCACGCGGTTTCGGGGCAGCGTCAGATTTAGCCTTTTCCAAGGTGCTCGTCAGCCAGCTGCTTGTTATGCTCAATTGGCCGAAGTTCTATTCAATTGTCAAGTAGCTTACGCAGGCCCTTCCGTTCCACGTTCGATGGGCTGTAATTATTGAACCAGTTTTAAAGGGGTGATGCTACAACACATTTTCAGTCTTATTAACTAAGCCAGCTACAAAGAAGATTTATACGTATACATGGGGCTCTCGTATAGGGCACGACACGATATAGTATTGTATATAACTCTATGGTGGAGCCAGTAACTGGGTTAGCTGCAAGGTGCACTGGAGGGAGAAAGGAAGATTGTGTTTTTGTAGCCAATGCTAATAGACTGGATTTCTTAAGCCTATAACGCGTGATTTTTGTTGTTGGCGAAAACAACGTTCTTTTAAGCCTAAGAAATCCGCTCTCAAAGCACTGTCTTGACTACAAGTGCCGTTGTTTTCCGTTATATTTTAATTTAGTGCACCTTGTAGCTATTACCTTCAAATGGGTGTCTCGTAGCTAAAATGACGTCACATGACGCTGCTCATTTTCAATTGTTACTATGCATAAGCCAAGCAACGACGGGTGTTGCAGGCAAGCCACGTACAACACTTTCAGCACACTTAAAAACCAACCAACGTATGGACAAATCAAATTGCATAAGGCACAAATAAGATAAACATGAAGAAAGATGAGCCTAAACAAATCAATAATAACTAAATAATAAAAAAAAAGTAGCCTAATCAATAAGAACGTAACAAAACAACAATAATAATAAAGAAAAAAAGTCGTAAACCATTCCCAAAATTCAAAACAAAATTGCAAATAATTTTAATGATTTTATTTTTTCGTCTTATTTTTCGTTATTGGTATTACTGATTATTTATTATTTGATTAACTTATTTATATTGAATTTACCAGCTTCACGATGTAACTTTATGGGTGGGAGCCAGTGGCTACTCTAGGCCCAGGTCCATCTCATTTTCCTATCACTCGAACAATAAATTGTTAAATTCATTCTACCCCAAAACAAAACTTGTTAATGATTCCCGCCATACTTTTCGGCCGTTTGAAGTTGTGATATCAAACACCGAGCTCTTTCGCCAAATTAATCCCACCGAGTAATAGTTCGAAGGTTAAATGAAGTATATGGAAATTGCTTACTGCGCAATTTACAATCATTTCATTTAACCTTTGAAGTCTTAGTCTGTGTGGGATTAACTGGACGAAAGAGCTTGGCTTTCGATATCACAACAATTCTAGAAACAAGTTACGCCGAGAACAGCTTGTTTCTAGAATTGCTGTTTGTTTTTACACAATATGGTGAACGTGTGAACCGGCCTTTAGGTCAGTAATTTTTAGATTCCAACTCATCGTCGGTGGTGTTATTATTTTTATTACACATAGGCAGCCCCGGCGTTTAGTCGATTTCGATTATTAATATTCCTGAAAATGAATGAATGCCTTAAAGCACAGTAGCCGTCGTAAAAATGTGAGATGAAAGCGTTTGCCGGAAGGTTAGCAGCTGTTATTGGTTTCTAAAACGGAATTAAATAACACAAGAAGAATCGAAGCATAAAATTTGAAGCGTTGCTTGGCTGTACCTTATCACTAACGAAAGCATCTCATGGTACTGTGTAGTTGTTTTTTTTTAAATAATTTTTTTATTGGTGCATTACGAATAAGTGTAAGCAGGAATTTGCTTCAGGTAAAAACCGATACGCAATTAACGAAACGTGAATCCTTCCGTTGTTAGAAAAGTTGTGTTAATCGATTTAATTTGTATGGGTAATATTTTATTCCCTTAAAATATCAACCATTTGATTAAAAAAAAGACAAAAGTATAACATCTAAAAAGACACGAGTTATACTGGATCGTCCACAAAACACTGACGACCCAATAATTTCCAATTCCAACTTTTCTAGTTAGCACCCCTCAGAACCAGGAAAGGACAGAAATCAAATCTAATGAAACGGGAGATTTTGTCCTCTCCTGGTTCTGAGGGGTGCTAACTAGAAAAGTTGGAGTTAAAAAATGTTGGGTCGTCAGTTTTTTTTTGGACCACCCTGTATTCTACAGGTATGTTAACATAGCTAACAACGGAGTCCTAGTTGCAAGGTACGGTACTAAGGAACAGGTCATTATTTATGACCGGGGAGGGGGTGGAGGAAATAAAAACGTGACCACCAAATTTTCGATGACCCTTCCTTCTATACCCTAAAAAAATCCTCCCCCCCCTCCCCCACACACACAAGGTCCAAAATTAATGCGCTTTTCGTATACCTAATGAGATTGTTTTAAGGAGATTTCTTGTAGCCAAGATTCGTGTTGTAGCCAAATTAAGTAAGTAGCTCTCTACACCGACAGTAACCAATTATAGTTGTAAGGAAACGCGTCTCGTTTTTAACGAAAAGACACGTTGGATTAAAAATGTTGTGTATAATCATCTTTATCTCTTGTCGAGATTCATGTTAAGTATGATGAACATACCGTTTGCTTGTAAGCCCACGGTAACAAAGCTTTGATTCGTAACAAAGCCTGCACCTGAATCGCAGAAGAAGCCAAGAAACCAGGTGCCAAGGATTTCATACAAAGTTCTTTGTAAAAACTATACTTGCTGTATTAGTAGTAATAGCTTCAAAACCTTGTAAACACTCACATCATGGGGGGTCTGGGGGAAGCAACAGGCGTTTTTAGACATTTTGTCTGCTGAAAGTGCCATTTTTGAGATCCAAAAACTACTTTGTTTTCGAGTTTGGTCAGTGTATTTTTGACCCCCACCCCCACCGCCCTTGACTGGACCTGAAAAAATTATTAACTTCCCCTAGGGAGGGTCCAAAAAATTCATGACCCCTCCCCGGTCGCCGGCGATATATAATGGCAGGTCCCTAGACCATGCGCAATGGCTGTTTGCCGTGACGTCACCATGAGTTAGCCAATGACGAACGAGAACAACGCTGTTTGGTCGTCTGATTGGACTAGCCCAGTCACGTGATATGCACGTCACAGCAAACTGCCATGGCCCATGGTATAAAATTGGTAAATGTCAAAATTTTTATTGTATAAACTGTTGTATGCAACGGATTTTAGTTATCTTTTGCATTTAAAGGTACATGCATCCCTGTTGGCTTTCCTGTAAGACTCAGTTTTGCGACATTACTTCAAGCGTATGTAAATGTTGCCAGCACAGTAATTTTCTTGTTTTTTTTTCTTTCGTGCGAGGTGATTGTGCGACGTTAGCTCTAACCTGTCTAGATGTTGCAAACGCTATTCTCAACGGGTCGCACGACATACCGGAAGGATTTATGTCCCTTTAAAAGGACATGCCTTCTCACTGTATTCGAACATCCTGCGTGAAATAGCTTTTAAAAGGTTCGAGTAATTATAGCAAATCGTTTCTCACGAAGGAAAAAGTAGGAAAATGAATGCCTTTGCAAATAAATTGCAACATTTACACGCGTCTAAAGTAATGTTGCAAAACTGAGCCTTATACAGGAAAGCCAACCGGGAGTAATGTACCTTTAAGAAAGTAAAAAAAATAAACGGACTATTAAAGGTAATAAGCAAAGTTGAATCACCTTTAATGCTTGTTGGCTAACCTTTCGTCCGGTCGCCACTACATAAGAAGGTGATTTTTCTGCCGTTTCGCAGCGCATGACAATTGAATTTAACCCCTTCTGTTTATATAAATAATAATTGGCGTTAACTCGCCGTGAGCCCGCATTAATTAAAATTATCAATCAGGTCGTGGACCCGCATTTCACCGACCGCTTTCGAAAGCAGAATATTAATAATGCCGGTACCGCTAACTTTACAATGCTGTTTTTGCAGGATGTAAAAATCCAGTCGTTTCAACTCGGTGCAGTACAATTTTGGAGTTTGCCGACTTGAGTCTACACGTTCCATCAAGTTTTCAAGTCGTAAATGGGAAAATATTTGCGGTTTTAGGTCAAGCTTCAAACTTGCGGTGTTATTTTGGCGAATTTTCCATACTGTATTTCGTTTATTCCGCCCTCCCACTCTCGCGCCCCCCACCCCGTGTCAATTTTCTTTCGTTATGTAATCCAACCCGTCGTAAAACAGAGGTAGGCTGTTATTGGGGCGAGGGATGATTCGACTGAACGTCTAGCTAGAAAATCGCATAATTGGTAGAACTTATACTGACTGTGTAACAATATAACGGAAAATCGTCTAACACGAAATTCGTGTAATGGAAAATCGTATTAACACAATATTTTTATAATGGAAAATCGTCTAACGTCCCTGCCTCGCTCGCTGCGGCTCAGCATATAACATAAGCAACCGCAGCCATATTATTGTCCAGTTAGACGATTATTCACTATACGATGTTCCGTTCAGATGATTTTCGATATTTATCCAGTTAGACGATATTCCGTTTAGATGATTTTCGATATTTATCCAGTTAGATGATATTCCGTTTAGATGATTTTCGATACTTATCCAGTTAGACGATATTCCGTTTAGATGATTTTCGATATTTTTATATTTTGGCAGATATAGACAAGTTATTCCATTAATAGACGATTTTCAGTTACACAAGTCTGACGCCCCGTGGAATGTGGCAACTACAGAAGTTTAAAAGCGTTGCGGCGGCATCTTTAATATGGTAATAAGGATGAAGAGCTATTTAGCAGCACCCGCCGCCGTTGCGTTATGTTTATTTTTTTTTTGTTAAATAAATACAGATGCATTAAACGAGACGGAAAGCCAATGGGTTTGAGATTGGTTAAATAAATACAGATGCAAACCTATTTACGTTTCCTTTTGGACTTGTCAGACTGCCTGAGCGGGGAGTCGAACCCACGACCTTTGATTTCAAAGGCTGAGCCCCTACCGCTGAGCCAGACTGACACGGCCAACTATTTTTTTGTGCCCATTTTATTTTTTTTTTGTTAGCTGGCGCTGGTTCGGGACAAAGAACTGCGAGAGAACTAGAGTGTAGTTTAAATAGAAAGAAAATAACGTTATTAAAATAAGCCTAAAGTTAGCATTGGAAATCCCTCCCTTCCGATCCATGACTGAAATTTCACTCTCGTTGCGTTCAGCCTCCCTTTCGGCTCGGCATGTTGTATTACCATAATTCTGACGTAACAAAGGGAGTTAAAAGTGATACCAATAACAGAATGACAAATTTATCGCTATCAATACAAACGCACAATAATCCGTACTGAATGTCATCTTTAATTTCTTCCGTCCGATTTTTTGTCATAAATGTTTGTGATGCAGTTTTATTATCTTCGTTTAACAAAGTGGACTAATAAAACTTTTAAATTATTAAAGGTGGTTGCAGTCGACTGGCATTAACTACTGGTCTCATGAGAATACAAAAGGCTCCTGCTCATAAAAAAAAAGTAGTTACGTCGTATTTGAGAAACCAGTGGTGTCCAACCGTTAATAAAAATACTTGACGTCTTACAGGTGTAGTTTTATATGAACACTAAAAACAAAAACAAAAATTTTAGTCAGAAGTTATGAAGTTATTAAAGATACATTCCTCCTGACGCCATTTTTCTCTATCCTCCACATCAAGTACGGCCCCAAATTTCTATTTACTTACCATTTTAGTCCGTTTTACAGTAAATCCGTTTAAAATGTGGAGTCTACAAGATTTTCTGTTGAGTGAGAACATTGGGAACCAATTTAATAACATCCTGCGATTATATGATCCTTTGCGCGCTTACAACAACCATGTCGTTTCATCTGTGTGTGCGCATGTCCAATTTTTAATCGTTTGCTAATAATTACTACGAGATCAAAAATATAAAAGACTATAATGGGGGTAAAAATTAAAATTATTTATGCCAATAGATCGCCGAAGAAAAATTATGAGATAGTAGCCTAAAAAATTATAAAGTGTGATGTTAAAATAAGAAAACTTTCCGGTTTGTGACCACACGCTTTCTGTGTTCATGCTGTTTCGTCAACTATCTCAGTTGGCCTTGTATTACTTCTGTGATGGTAATATGCACGGATGGCGATCTGCACGTGGTTGTTATAAGGCATGCAGAGTGTACCTTTAATTCTGTTAGTATCTGAAAATCGAAGTCGTCGTAACCTCTTGCCCAATTTCATTGATTATCGAACTTTGCAAAATTGCATGTGCTGAATTTGAAATAAATCTGACAATAGGTTCAAATGTAATCGTGAAGACAGACACCAACACTGGATGAATATAACGGAAAGAGGAAAACATGCCAATTAAGCGTTGCTATGACGACCGCTACTGTGGAACGCATTATCAACGTTACCTTCAAAAGATCAGAATTTCTTCCAATTTTCGCGCATTCCCACGTAAACTACTGCAAGCAAACTGGAAACTGGGAGAAAAGGGACCTGCTGGAGACAAAAGGCTTTGAAGCGATGATTGGCCTTGTAAATCCTGGAGGCCACGCAGTGCAGCGTTTTCAAATTCTGTTGATGGAAGGACTCAAAACCAATCACGTAACCAGAGAAGAAACTTAACAGAAGCCTGATGAAGCAGCAGAAGGCGGTCGAAAATTTGCTAGATAGCTGAGGACTATCTTTAATTTGGGAATGTGCGAAAAATAGAGAAATTCTGCTCTTTTGAAGGTAATGTTGACAGCGATAATCGTACAGCATAGAAGTAACGTAGTGCGGTAACTTTCCGGTAAGCCACATTTGCGTACTTACTTTTTGCCGGTGTGGTGTAACCCGGATTCGAACTAGCGAAAGAACTTGCGGAAGAAATTTATTTCTTCCCTTCCGTTTGGCGTTTCTAGGACGTTTTTTAGAAATTTTGACTGCTGAAAGTGTAATTTCCCCCCTCCAATTTGGTGTCTTAAGTGTTTTTTTTTGTGTGAGCACTGAAGTGCCTAAATTTTGTGATCAAGAGGGTTCAGAAAATCCATGATCCCCTCCCCGTTCCTCTGCCTCCCCCCAGACATAAATAATGACCGGTCCCCAAAGTATTTTTTTAATGGTGCTGAATAATTTACCCGAATATTGTTTTTTTTTAATAACGCACTTAAAATTTCACTTAACATTTCTTGTGCGTATTTGATAGCCTAAAACTAGTGATATACATTACTGTTGGTTGGAGTCTGCCACAAAAATGCCCGCCGTTACCCAAGCTGCACTCTGGTCTAATGCAAGACTGTAAATAGTTTCGAAAACTCAAAATTTCCATCACTTTAAAAAAAAAAAAAAGCACACTCTGTATAGTGTACCGCCATATGTATCTCCCACATCCTCACCTAATGTCAAGAGTTTTTACAGATGCAAACCTATTTACGTTGCTTTTTGGACTTATGTGTAAGCTGCCTGAGCGGGGAATCGAACCTACGATCTTTGAAACCAAAAGCAGAGGTCCTACCACTGAGCCAGTTAGGCCGTGTCAGTATGGCTCAGCCGTATGGCTTAGGCCGTGTCAGTATGGCCTTTGGTTTCAAAGGCCGTGGGTTCGATTTCCGCTCCGACAGTCTGACATAAGTCAAAAGGCAACGTAAATAGGTTTACATCTGTATTTAGTATTTATTTAACAAAACAAACCAGTTTCGTGTTGCCAGCTCAAGTCCAGATTCCCTATCAGAGTCGACAGATAATAATACGACTACACGGGTAGATACGAGAACTGGGTCGTCAGATTCGATAGGCGTCTTCGTCCCAGCTGTACATCTCTGGCTTCTTACAGACCCTGGTTCGATCCTGGTGGATGGAAGTGTGTATATATACGGGTTTTCTTCCGTTGTACGAGGGTTTCCTCCGGGTATTCCAGTTTCCTCGCTCCTGCGGGGAAAAAAACCGACACGATGGTGGTTCCTTCCACTTAACATCACTTAACCCACTGGGGCCTACGTCTCTTCTATTCTATAATAAATTTCTATATACTAAATTTGGTTAAAACAGTAAAGGCGGGTGATATTGGCCTATAAATTTTCGCCTTAACATGGGAACTGACGTCCAACCTTGCAGTAACTGCGTTACTATAGCGTCCGCGGCTTATCTCGAGTTCTCCGCAGAACGAACACAAATAATCGATTGTACGTTTTTTGGTAGCAGAGTGCCTTGTTGATATCCAAGATGATTACAAAAACAATGGCGGCCATCGATTAAAGCCACCCCATCCAGGAAGACGTAGCCGCTCACAAAATACTTACAGGATTCAAGATACACCGAGCATACAGTAATGAGGTTTTTTTTGTCAGCTGGAGTCTATGCGTAGTTGGCTTACAACGCAACCCTCAACAATTTCCGAGTTTTATTGGTTGCTTAACCACCCCTTAAAGGGCAAATGTGGCAATTTATAAGTTTATGACAATTATAGGCATTTTTTTTTAAATAGAAAAAGAACACTTAAAGTCAGTTACACACAATATTTGACATAATAAAAAGAAAGAATAACAGAAGAAAGAAAAAGAAAGAATATTTACCAACGTTAGTAGGACCATTTCTTGTCACTTAATGCTGTTGTTAGCGAACGTGTTAGCTGATTTAACTTGTATGCTGCGTCAGGGTTCGCGCAAGGTGCTGGAAGTCCTTGAAAGTAATTACATTTGGTAGACAAACTCAAGGCATTGCATTCCTTGAAATTGTTAGCTTCGTCCTTGCAGTTAATTTTTTTTTGTCGTCATTTAAAGTAATGCCTTCGCTTTGAGCATGATAAAGACAAACTTCCAATTTGTTTTTAATAACTTTATAAACTGAAGGGAAACCTAAGGAAGAAAAGACTGAAGAAAAAAAGTTTCCTTGTGAAATGCCTTACCTTACCTGGTGAAATTCGAGCCATGGAAATTGACCTAATCGAAGTTATTGTTACAAAGAAAGTCGGTCTGTAAGTTCGAGTTCATGTGTCGATTAATAAACTCCATTGAAAAAATGTTATTGGTCTTAAAAAGGATCTTGAAAATTATCAAAAAAAAGTGCTTGAATTTCTTGTTTTTGTTGTTGTACGAACCATGTATGCGCACATTTTCAATTTTTTTCCGTAAAAAGAACAAACATATTTCGCCGGAAAAGGTAAAACAAATTTTCATTGAAAAATGCACGAGTTATCATTTAATCTCTAGTTAGGTTCATCAATTCACCATTTCCAAAATTCATCAAGTAACGTTAAAATATGAAACTCAAAATGAGTGCCCTAAAGATGCAAACTTTTAAGTTAATCTCAACTGAAGTTACTACCTTTCAATGCCCGGCATAGCATAGCTCAGATAAATTCGCCACTCATTACGGTCGTCTGGAGGTGGAGAATGTTCTACCGCGGCGCCGCCATGCCATGCCGGGCATTGAAAGGTATCTCAGTCTAGATTAACTTAAAAGTTGGAATATTTATAGCTGATTCAGGCCGCCACGTCAAACGAACGACAAAAACAAGGAACGGCACCGACCAACAGCACTTAAAACAACCCCTGTCACACCAGCACGACCGACCAACGAACGACACGCTTTGCTTAAACGACCCAGCATTCTGTGCTTCTATAATGTTATTTAACAAATTATACCACCATTGAATATAGCACAATTTTTTAGCTGTTCTCTCCAATTATCTCTTTGCGGAGATGTTCGTAAAAGCAGAGAGTATTAAGCGAAGCTTCGTAGTGTTCTCGGCCACCATATTGTATTTTGCCGATCGTGTTCGCAGCGGCTTGTCAGCCATTGGTCTGTCGGTAGGTGACGTCAGTCAGCTACGATAAATATGAAATGTTGCGTTTGTTACGTTCGACAACGAACGACTGACAACGACTGCCGAGGGGTGTGGTTGTCATAGTGATGGTCGGTTGTAACTTAGGGGTCATACATATCGTCACGGTGTGAATGGAATATTAATTAGGCAACTAGTTCTAAATTTCATAGTTTAACGTTAATTGGTAAATTTTGTAACATAATGGGGGACAGTTTTCGGCGCTTTAGGTGTCTCGTCTCTCCATTAATTAAAGGGTTAGGGTTTTCAAGGGTCCCTTTCTAAAATTCCGACTTTTATGACTATTTTATTATTAACCCTTGTAAATCTAATCTAAATATCTCTTGGATTTACTTACGGGAGGTTATTTTTGTGCTCAGGTTTTCTCTATAACAATGTAACTTTTATATTGTCAGGCGACCAAAGTCTCCCAATCAAACAAGTTTCAGCCTTTTCGGTCGCATTGTTATTTATCCTCAGATAGCTGAAAACAGCCAAACTGCCTTAGCTGTAAAGACAAACGTGTCTAGTGGTCGCCATGCTAGTAGTTCTATGTCACCCCGTATGCAGTAGATATGGTGAAGATTTGCTAGTAACACGTAAATTCGTAGGTTTGGCAACGTCATGAATATTGCCAGCAACACGCTTTGCTTACAGTGACGTCTAGTGGCAAGAAATGGTACTAAACTTGGTCAACCTCAAATTCTTCTTTTTATAGCCGACAAAAATATACATTACCTGTTTTTATAGCGATTCCCTCCTTTTGAGCTGTTATTCCCCTAGAAGCTTGAAAGTTGGCTTCCCAGCCGGGATTGGGCTGGCTATATATACTCGTCCGATGGCATAATTTCTCCTAGGGCGCTCACGACGACGTGACCGTCATGAGATCTCCCCACTCCATCCTCTCCTTCGCTAGTCCTCAGGACACATCCCATAGGACACATCCTATAGGACGCAGCTTCATCGTCCCATTGGATGCATCCCACTCGTATTCGTTCGTAGGATGGCTCCTCCCAGGATGCCCTCTACTACCAAGGATCTTCGGGATGTCCCGGTTGAAGCTTTGCTCCCGGGACCTCTATCCCAACTTTAGGAGCAGGTAGACGGAGGATTGATCCGTCCTCTCCTCAGACAAGGATACTTCCACTTCTTCAAGATCCGCCGGTACTTAGGACTGGCTGCCTTCTCCATCCTTCATATTGCGTCTTATCTACCTACAGCCCTTCTCCTGCCAAGGACCAGGATCTCCCGGTTGTAGCTCCGCCCCCAGCTACCTCTGTTCCATTTTCAGGAACGAACAAGCAAAGGACCAAGGCGTCCTCTTCACACAAGAACTCCAATGATCCAACAGTACCAGCTGTCCTCATATCCTCTACCGCCTACGTCCGCAGGTGCTACGTCCGCAGGCCTCTGCTAGGATACACTCTTCTACTATGGATCTTCTGGATCCCCAGTTGAAGCCTCGCTCCCGATTACCTCTGCTCTGTCTTTAGGGGTGGACAGGCAGAGGACCAATCCATCCTCTCCACACGGACCCAACGGTCCTCAAGACCAGCTGGCCTCACCATCTTACGTGTCGCAACAAAGTAGGCATCGACCGATACCGAATTTTGCCCCTACACGCCGATCCGATACAGATACCAATACCGATACACTGATACAGATACATCAATACCGATTAAAAAAATAAAGTCAATGGGTCAGAAATTCAAACGCATACTTCATCATTATAAAACTGGTGTGCAAGAAAAGTAAATTTCTAACATTTTTTCTCAGTGGTGTCAGATCCGAAAGTGTACCTGCGCCTGTAAAAAAATAAAACCAACGTACACTGCAGATAGGCCTAATCCCAAGAAGCCGCCCTGAATCTGGCAATGCACACACGTTGAATTCACAAAGCTGCTGTGCAGATGTCATCATGGGATACAAGCGATGCTATGCAGGATTCTCACAAGCGAGGTGGAGTACCCAGAGCGCACGGAAGTTGGTCGTATCGGTAAATAAACACCGATACAGATCTGATACCGATACACAAAAAATACCGATAATATCTGTAAATACCGATTTGGCCTCTACTAGGATGCCTTCTCAAAAAAAAAACGTTGCTCTGTCGTCATCTTCAACAGGACACCCAAGAAAGGCGTCCCTCGACTCGTCCTGTACTATCACTCACGTTCATTCCTGCAGTGTTTCCTGCACCTCCATCATCACACCTCCTTGCCGTCAGCATCCTATGGACGAACCTGGTGTTGACACTCTGTAATCTACGTTTTAACTGCGGACGCGCAGTTGGTTCCGTTCCTGTTTTCTCAAAAAAAAAAAAAAAAAAAAATACGATATGAAGGCTCTGACTCGACAAGCAGTCGGCTTGGGACCCGTTCCCACTTCATCTCTGGCATGTTGTTAGTCCGTAACATGGTCCTCATCCTTCTACACGCTGTACTATGTACTACCTTCAACACACGTCGACACCGTGCTACGCTTTATATTTACATCAACATGGATAACACCATCTTTCATCCAATTACCAATGATAATGAAGCATCGACGTCTTACCTCTGATGGCGGATGCAACAAACTCATACCGCCGTCCCGTTACCTCCGGCGTCCCACGGATGAACGTTCCTTTCATACCTGCTTCAGTGGTGGCCATCCCGTTCCCCACGTTCCCTTCCGCATTCCCGCGGATGAACGCTACCTTCATTCCTACTTCAGTGGTGGCCGTTCCGTTCCCCACGTTCCCTTCCGCTTACCGCCGTCCCGCGGCTGACCGTTACCTTCATTCCTTCTTCAGTGATGGACATCCCGTCCCCCACAAGTACATCAATGGGACTTCTTCGTTCTGTTATGGACAGCTCCTCTTCGCCCGTCCCAAGTTCATTTTGCGCTACACCGTCCCTTTAGGATCTCTCCCATCCTCCGTTCCCCTTCCGGGGTCACTCAACACTTCGTACTACGCTAGCCGCCGTTCCACTTGGTTCTTGCCCAGGGCGACTCGTGTCATCGTTGTGTCTGGGAGACACGCAGATCAGTTTGGATGAGCACTGTTCCTCATCCTCGGCCCCCTTCCCCACTGCGCATTGCTTCTGCGCAGCCTTCTTGGATTGGGCCGTTTCACCGTCTCCTATCAGCTTTCGTCTTCCTTCCCTCCGGCATTGGATGCTGTTGCTTAAGCCAAAGGATATGCCATCCCTCCGCGCCATCACCATCTGTGCATCCTACTGCACAGCCATCTTCTCTAATATGTACTCTGACACTGAAGTCCACTTGTCTTTCTTCGGTCTTCGACCTATGAAGCAGTGCTAATCACTGATCCCTTACAGGTCCAATCCCCGTGCCCCATCCTCCGTTTCTTCGTCCCTGCATTCCTGCTTTCCTACGTCCCCACGTCCCTACGTTCCTATGTTCCCTCAACTTTGGGACGTTTGGGACGTTCCTTTGAGACGCTCCCCTGCGGCCAGTTTAGGCCTCGGCTGGTTGTGTGTGTCCCTCACACGTCCATCCCGGCTCTCACGTTCCTCGTTGTCACCAGCACATCCAACCTGAGTTTCTTTCCTCACGACACTTCAGTTTTTAACCATCACGTTCCTCATGTCCTCCGTCATTCCCCGTGCTAGACCTCGGTCTGGTAACAGGAAAGGGGGGGGGGGACTTGAACCCCTACGGATCACCGGCATCTTGTCAACTGCTACAAACACCGATCTACCCCTCTCCTGCAAGGCCTATTCCAACCTCGTACCGACGCTTTGATCCCTCCAAGACTTCCATTCACATCCTCTGTTCCCATAGCATCCCATCCCACAGCAACACGACCTGCTGTTTATTGTGAAGAGAAAACTCGTTCACCACATCCCACTTGCCTTTGGGACATTTTCTACACCTCGGAGCGTCGTTCCTGACACACCATACGACTCTTGCAACACAAGCAACAGGACTACCATCTGATTTCTACCTGCCTTATGTCCACACGGACTCTCCTCCGTGCTGCCAACGATACATACTCCCATGAGCTCGAACTGATACACCGTCGTTGTCATTGCCTTCGTGTGCAGTACGCTCTGTTCCATGCACGCAACGCCTGGGTTTCGTCAATTCCTACATCTCTACCTTGGAGGGCCTACTACTGTGCCCGTTCCCATACTCTACGTCTAAGATGTGTCCGCTCCTCACATCCGCTGCGAGTTTGCCGCGTCATGCGCTCGCCATACACATCCTCACTCTCCACGATCCGTCATCCGGATGGTATCCACGCGTCACGTCTCCTAATCATAAGGACACTCATCATACGCCTGCCCACTTCACACACTTTCCAGAGCCCATCCTATGGACGGTGTCCGCTTCTCAAGTTTACTAAAGAACTTACGACGACACGCACCATCCACCTGTCCGCTTCACACTTGGGAGCACCATCATTCCCAGCAAGGTAGGCGATTTCGGAATTTTATCTGATTTCCTATCTTGTACCCCATGGTGTTAAGACCCCTGCTTGCGGTTCCTTCTTCTGCTTCTGTTAACCTTTATTAAATTATAACGTTTTTCCGCACTGCCTGACCTCACTTAGGATGTATCCTTTTCCGAAACAGTGGATCGCTCCTCAGCCTGCAAATAGTTCAGTGAAATTGGTCTAGGACTCAGGGTTGTCTTCGCCAGGGATTCGTTCCCGGGGATGCCGGCTTGTACGTGAGGGGAAAGCGAACCTAGCCCTTCTTCGAGGTGACAAAGTTCGCTATAAAAAACAGGAAATGTAAATTTTCGTCGGCTATAAAAAGACTAAAATTGCAGGCCCTGCACCTGCTTAATTTTAGTTTTTATTGCCTAACCGAAAATATACATTACCTTAAGTCACACCCACGCCTCCCCTCCGTGGACTAGGTTCTGGGTGAGGAGAAATAATGCCATCGGACGGCTGTGCCGAGTATATATAGCCAGCCCAATCCTGCGCATGCGCTGTAGTACAAGCCCAGCTGGGAAGCCAACTTTAAAGTTTCTAGGGGAATTATAGCTCAAAAGGTGGGAATCGCTATAAAAAACAGGTAATATATATTTTCGTTAGGCAATAAAAACTAAAATTAAGCAGGTGGAGGGCCTGCAATTTTAGTCTTTTTCGTTGCTTAAAAATACTGTATACACCGGATTTTAAATGTTCTTATTTACATTTATGAGTTAAAAAGTCCTATAATTGTTATAAACAAGTAGAAATTACGTTTTTGGCTCTTTAAGTACTGCATACCTAAATCGTAGCTTTCGAGTATAGCTCGTCTGTTCAAACAGCTCTACTGTATGGGCCCTTGTGCTAGAATCGATGAGAGTTTCGGATCCAAGCTTGACAGATCTAGAACGCCTGTCTGTGCGTCGATTGATGGGTATGGATCTCTCCCTCCTCTCTCTCCCATCTACCCCACCTCTCTTCCCCCTACATCACCCATCTCCTCCATCCGTAGTTCCGCAGGTTGTCAGTGAGAGTGAGGTTTGCATAAATCGAGAGAAAATGATGGAGGCAATTCCCCAGATGATTATTTGGTCGTTCTCAGATCTACTAAGGATATTTTTGATATTCCTGAAAAATTGACTTTCTTTCTCCCTTTTTTT